>CM041777.1:309124277-309270406 GCA_023374045.1 Limonium bicolor | reverse complement strand
TTGGTGAATTCCCTTTGCGATGAGTCTCGGCGTGGTAAGGGTACCGTCCTAAAGTTTTGATGCGGGGCTCTAGGTTGTTGAACCACATTCACTTCTGGGAAACTGCTTTGAGCGCAAGTTATTGGCTGAAGACAAGCCTTTCCTGGTCCTGACTTAGATAATTTGGAGCTACTGCCGGAGTCTCTTGAGCGCTCGAGTTCCAACCCTTCCTTATGAATCCTTTCCTCTAGAATACCGACTTGTCCCATCAACATGTCCAAACTCGGAAAATACATAAATTTTAGCTCATGGTTGTGTTGTTTCCGCATGTTCTCAATTATCATGCGGATTTGCTCTTGCTCGTCCATTTTGGTAGGCATGGCCGCAGCCTTTCTCCTCCAACGCTTGATGAAGTCAGACATGGACTCACCGTCTTTCTGTCGGGTTCCTGCAAGATCGATTCTGGTGACTTCGAGGTTCTTAGCATACTCAAAATGATTTAGGAAAGCCTCGCAAACCTCCTCATAGGTTTTGGTATTCATCTTCTGAGTGAGATACCAACGCTGAGGAGTCTCGTCTAGATAGCGTGCGAAAACTTTGGCTTTTTGCATGTCGTTGAGCCCCAAGATGGACATTTCCCGGTCGAACATAGCCAAGTGAATCTGTGGATCCGAGGAACCCTTGTACAAAGCGAGTGTAGGCAGCCTCAACTTTAGGGGAAGATCAACTTCGGGATACGACGCCGTGGAGAAATAATCGAAGCCAGCTGGTTTGTTGGCTTTCTCTATGCGCTCAATCCTTTTAGAAACCCTTTTGACCTCTGCAGCTAGTTGGTTGTCCGGGACAACTTGCCCTACAAATCCTTGTGCATCCTGGGCTTCGATGTAGTCGCGCCCGTTCCCAGAGTCGGCTATCTTTCCTGAAATGTTTTTCTGATGACCAATCTCAAGGGAATTGATTTTGCTTTTCAACTCTTCGATGATGGTGACATACTTAGCCTCCATGTCATTAGTGGCGGACCTATGTTTCTGTTCCATGGCGTCCAAGGCAGCCATGTACCTTTGATCTAAGGCTGCAAACTGGGCCTCTACGCTGACTGGGTTTCCTCCTTCTGCCATACTTGGGATTCGGGTTTATCTGTTGGAAAATAACAGTGGACTGAGCTAAAATTCTGGACCGTGAAGAAGTTCTAGGTAAAAACTTGTTTGGGCTGCAAGAAAAGCATATGAGCTGGAATGACCCCTAAATCACAAATGGGCCTAACTTTCTTTGGGTCAGAGAAGATGGTTGCTAAGCTGACAAAGATTTTATTTGCAGGACTTGTGAGTAATTTCGAGTTCAGGTGGATTTCTTTTTATGGGCCTAGAACTAATTGGATAATTCAAATTGGGCCAGAAGAGAAATCACCTAAGTCTAGGCTTTTGGGCCGAAGCCCGAACGACTCACATGTTAAACCACACAGGGCCTCTGGGCCGCAAACAAATAGAGCTGCCAATTCGTGTTGGGCTAGGTTGATGTAGGAGAAGTTCCTATCAATCTCTAGGCTGGGTAGTGGGCCGATCATACAAGCAAACAAGGCCCACACAAATTCAACATGTCCTCACTAGACGTTTAAATCAAACAGGGTATGGATCGATCCGGAGAGGTGCTTGGGGCGCGGGCCCAGGTCACCACAAAGGAATAGGGCTTGCACGCTATTCTCTTTGGGCTTCCCCACTCTCTTCACATCACCTGAAGGTGTGCGTCTACGGTCGGGTCTTTGACTGACCAAACAAAGGGCTAGGTAAGGGCACTGCCAGGAAAACGCTTGGGGCTAAAGCCCAGGTATTAAGGGGGTGTGGTTAGACGACACCCTCCTCTTTTTCCCCGCTTATTCACATCACCTAAAAGGTGTGAGTCCCTGACAGGGGACCCTCAAATGGGTCCCGGGGTGAGATCGGTTTACGTGGACCCTCGCTCTCATATGATGCAAAGGTACAGAAATTAAAGTGCGCACGAAAGTAAACAAACAAAGTAATAAAGCCATAAATAAACATTTTCGAGTTAAGCCCTCTTTCTTAAAATTAAACAAGTTAAAATTAAGAAGTTGGTCCCCAGCAGAGTCGCCAGTCTGTGAGCCTCGATTTTAAACCCTATCCTATGTTGATTAAAGCTGATTAGGATCTAACGGGTTTTAGGTCCACTTATAACCTAAGATTAATAACTATGTCATATAACAATAATTATTAAAACCTAAGCTAGCTCACTGGAACCTATTATGAGTCGCCACCTAATTTTAACCTAGATCAAATTAGGAAAGGAGAGTTCGGGTTCGGGGGCTTGGTATTCGACTTATTTAGGGTTCAATTACTTTCATTACCCCTAGAAGTCGTTTTTCCTCTACTTAGTTTAATTACGGCTTATTACGAGTCGTTTTAACCTAAGTGCGCAAGCTTCTGTTTTTTTGTGTTTTTTAGCATTTTTTGACAGAAAAATAAAGTGAAATTGAAAGCTACCTAAACTAGGGTTTCGGAGGCAGAATTAGGTCAAATTTTGCTTACGTCCGTAGCCACGGACCCCATGTCCGAGACCACGGACCCCAGTTAACCTAAACTATACAGAAGAGTCGAAAATAAGAAAAACAAAAATTTGCAGGGTCCGGGGCCTCGGACAGGCTGTCCGAGGGCCCGGACATTATCAGAAAAAACCTAAATTTTGAATTTTTTAAATCCCGCCGCCGTCCGTGGGCGTCCGGCTTTCGGACAGGGCGTCCGGGACCCCGGACATAGCGTCCGTGGGTGCGGACCACCCTCGGACGGCGGCGTTGAGGCTGTTCCCGAAGGTGTTTTTGGCTCAAATTTTATGGGTGCGTAGCCTGAAAGATTCTAAACACGTTAGTGATTGAAAGTTTACAATTTGAATTCGAATTAAACACGAAACTTAGCAAACAAGTTATTGGGCAGAAGCGAAAACAAACGCTAATTCAGAAGCGATAAAAAGTCAATTCGACTCCAGATTTTAACACAGAGTAGTTAAAGTTGAACAAAGTCAGAAAAACAAGGCTTCAACCTGTTTTACCTTCGGATTTAATGAGACTCTTCACAACGGGGATCTTTTGATGCTTCGTTGATGCCGGTTTTGGATTGACTTCGAATTGTGCTTCTGACTCCTCCTTCTTTATGCTGTTAAGGACGTTTCTCTTCTGTTTTTGTGGTGGTTTTGTGTGTTTTTGGTGCTTGGAAGTTCAATAGGAGAAGGAAGGATGAGTTTTTGGTGATTTCGGAGTGATTTCTGCAGTGTTTCGGTATTGGGAGTGTTGAAAACGTGGGAGGCAAGTAGACGGCTGTGTCTTCTGACTATGGGGATCATCTACCTTGCCCTAGGTCGTTTTTTGGAAGGCCTTTTATAGAAAGAGCATGGCCAAGTTGATAGAACAGAATTTTTATCTAAAACCTTGATTTTGTGCTCTAAGAGAATCTGATTTTTTAAAATATGTTGCAAGCCGATAAAAATTATGAAAATTTAACTGAAGGTAAAGAATGATTTTTAGGAATTTTGAGAGTTGGAATCGGGTTATTTTGATAAATAACCGATTAGATAAAAATCTCACAATCTGGAATCTCCCAAAATTCATAACTTATTATTGGAAAGTCGAAATTACGAAATTCCAACGGCATTAGTCTCTAATAATCATCCTCTACCCTGTGTTAAAGTTTCATGACATTTTGTTTTGATTTCGGTATTTTCCAGAGGAGAGAGAAAATTGCAAAAATGATTGAATTTCTCTTTTAAATTTTGGGATAAGGTTCCAAATAAAATAAATTCAGGTTTATGACTGTGTGTAGTCATGCTAACCATGTGACAATTTTATTTTAATTTTGAAAACCCTTTTATTTCTATTTTGAGGTTATTTCATGTGTTAATTATTAAAGAAACTAGCTTATTAAAAGCTTAATTTCCAGAATAAATATTATCAGAAAATCATGAAATACCTTTCATAATGACTATGATATTTGGAAGTGTTTGGAGATAATGAACAAGTCATATGAAAATAGAAAATCCCGAGAATGTCCTTGGAAAATCCTGCATCGGTGCATTTTGACCATTTTGCCCTTCGTAACACGTATGCCTTAGAGACTACTCCGAGGGGGTTGGAATTTTGGGTATAACAGTAGGTACTCATTCTGGGAGTTTCATCCCGTTCATTGCACATTAATGTGTCCACATTAGGCATCTGCTTGCCATGCACAGGCTGGGTCACCATTCCAGCTATCATGTTTACCCCTCGGGATTCTTAAGACATATGTGATGTCTTTACATAACAGTTAGTGCACTTCGTACCTCCTAACTCTTAAACATTTCCTTGAAATGAATTCACTAATTCCTTTAGTCTCGTTAACTTAACTGAGTTCCTTTACTTTAACCATTCTTGGTAATCCGTTGCTCTTGATTGACTTTTACTGCTGACCGTAGAATGGAGTCGACTACTTCCCGTGTTCCGGACTCTACTCGTATACATATGTGGGGTACCATGCTGATACATTGCTACTTACCCAACTAACCCATAAGTAGGCCTGTCAGGCCCACAAGCTCCTATCGGAGTGCGGTCGTCCCACATTACAGTTGGAACACTCGTAGTGTTCGTCACACGCCTAGGTGAAGTATTCTATCGTCAACTCCCTTATATTGTCCTGTGACAATATGCATTCCCTGCTTCCCGAACTTAATCAAGGGAAGGTTTATCCACTGTTGTATCACTATGAACTCCATCCATTCCCTCGGGTCGCTACCCTTGGGTTTACCGGTTTGGTTTAAAAGAAGGTTAGAAATAAATATTGGTTTGAAAGAAAATTTGGTTTTGAAAGAAAAGAGTTTGAAATAAATCTGAGTTTGAAAGAAAAATTTTTATGGTTTTACAATGCCTTCTTCCCTTAACCAAATCTAGCTTCTTGCTGACTGGTGTACTTCCAATTACAAAGGTTAGGCTGTTATGCCCTTCCACTGTTATGATGATCACAATTAACTTCGTGGTACTTTACTAAGTACTTTGTATTTGTTAAAAATTTTCCGAACAGCCCTGTTATAGCAGCACTTGTCATGGCAAGTGCGCCATGCTAACTGGCTATCGGTTCAACACATACCAGTCGTGGTATTGTTTTTACCCGCACTGTCATCAGTGGCCTTGTTAGCCCTCACTTGATCTTACAGTCTTGACAATTAACCCTCTGGGCGACTTCTCACTGTATTCACATGATAATCATTAACTGGGGTGTTTCCCATTCTTGGAGACCCCTTTTCTTAGTATTGTTCCCTCTTCATAGCCCGTTCCTCGCATTTGTCATGGTTACTGAGACTTGTCTCTTGTTTGGGCACTACGTTGTAGTTCCTTTGTCGGTTGGTAAACCGTTGGTGTATCATATAACAATTGTGGTCCCGTAGACACTCGTCTCGGGTTTCATTAATCCACTTCTTGCCTGTTGCACGGTTGGTGCGTTGCAAGCTGGTTGTTCTCGACTGCTCGGCATGTCAACCCAGGCTGCCGGAAATTCTATTCTTCTATACACAAGATTCTTCATTCTTCGCTATTAAATGCGGTTAACATTGTTCAGATGGAAACCGTCTCCGGGATTCCCACTCTTCGGGATCTACCTTATGACAGGTTCTCCGTACTTACAGCGATGTTTAATATCAGCCAGATCGGGTTTCCCCGAGTAAGAGAGGACTTCCATCTCTCTGGCGTTCTTTCCCAAGTTATAAAACAGGGATTGTGGAGGGCGGGATGAATATTGTAGGTTTCCAGTACACACTGGTAATACCTAACTAGCGTATCTCTCACGCTATCACTCAACCCTTAACCCAAAGTCTTAAACTCCTAACTCAGTACTTCCTAAGCTCGGTAATTCAGTCATGATACCACTTTTTGTAACACCCCATCCATCATTAACACACTTAACAACAAACTGCAGCGGAAAACATACTTCATCACATTACTTAACTCGTTGGTGTTACACGCCGTTAACCACCCACGTGGCTAACAAGGCTATTACATATACATTGTACCGGTCTGATGGACTAGATTCCCAAGCGACTACACATTACTGTCCCTTTCCAATAACAACAACAACAACATACACCTTTCAACTGTACCGAGTATTCACAAACTAATGCCGATAACAATTTCGGTCTTACTACACCTACTATACATATATAACTTAAATGATTGCCCATGTACAAATGACTACCCCGTCCTACTCTCGAAACGGCTTCCAGCTCCTTGTACCTGAAATAGAATTGGAAGAAAGGGTGGCTCCCAAGGGGCTCAGCACCTTTGCTGGTATGGTAATCCCGCAGCCGGCATGCTACCGGGCCACACACAACTATTTGTCATCTTAGCATGCGGTTGATTGTATTTGAATCATGCATGTAAACTATCAACACACAACACATCACATTCCACCACAATGGGCTCAATAAATAGATAACACATCCATACTTGATAAGTCACTCATTGTGTTCATTAACCCTAGAGTGTTTCTCCTCTAATGGAGCTACTTCCTTAATAGACGATACTTACCCAATAATCGGGTTATCCATAAACGTCTCTTTCATAAACTGGGATTCATATCCATGATCCACATACACCTCATAACAACACTTTTCACGTTTCCACGTGCACATAACATAACATCGCAAATAACATTGCAGTACATCAACAACACATAACATAACGGGCACGGATCTCTCTAGGAACCGCCCCAAACATAGTTAGTTCACTGGGAGAGCCTAGAGGATGCTGTCAAACTCATGCTAAGCTCGTTACATAACTCGTTACCGTCTGTTAGGCGAACGGATAACTTAACATAAAGATGGATCGGGTTTAGTGACCCGAACACAACATACATAATCCCCAAAAGACGTGAGTCAAGAGCCTTGGTTAAGCTCAGGGGTGATCGAAGACCAATTGAGGAAAACAACCAACAGAGAGGAAGCTGAAGAAACTATATACAACAACTCCCAAACAAAGCGCGGCCGGAACAACCGGATTCCTCACCCCCCATAATATATACATATTCATAATAAAGACTCCGCTGTGGAACCTATCACACCAGCACACAATACTGTATTACAACTAAGTTAATCACACAAAGGAGGGTCACACATTCACAGCGACATCACACACAACATCACACAACCAACTCACGCATAGCCGTGGTTAGAACGTTCCTTAGGTCGGAAACGTTATTACCGGATACCGTTCTCTTACGTTTACCTAATAGTGGTTAACTAGCCTTTCATGCGCATTTGAGGTTACCGGTATCGGCACGTAAACACACAACAACAATAACGACTGTAAACTCGTTTCATGATTTATCTTATAATGTGGTAAACATATAGAAAAACACATTGGCATACAAGCCGGTGTAATCCGGTAGGACACAGGTTGCAAGAAAACCATACCTGTCACCGGGGTTTCACTCTAACGTGCCATCACATGTTCCTCGTAACATCTTTGAACAACTGGTAACATTACATTTACTTTTATTAACATCGGGGTAACATGATTGTTTAAAGTCTAATGCTCATAACTTATCCCCATTAGCTAGTTAAATAACTTCACATTTTAACTTATTTTACTTTTTTTCATTTTAATACAACTTTTCCCCCACTAAATTGTCATTATAACTCACTTAACATGTCCTTAACAACCTTATAACATCATTACTTAATAATCTCCATCATCCTATAACCTTAAACAATGTTTTTGGTCCGACCGACCTTACCGACCGACCTTACACAAGGTCGGTCCATTCCAGAACATATTACCGTCAAAAATTCTACTCCGACCGACCTTACAAGTTCGGTCCACAAGGTCGGTCTATTCCCGAGAGTTTTTCCCCTTTGAAAACTCAGGCCCGACCGATCTTGGCAAGTTCGGTCCCAAGTTCGGTCGATTCCAGGGACTCAATTCGTACCCAAAATACAAGCCCGACCGACCTTGCAAGTCCAGTCCCCAAGGTCGGTCCATTCCAGAAACTCTTTCCGGTAGTGTAAACTGAGCCCGACCGACCTTGCAGGTCCGGTCCCTGAGGTCGGTCGGCTCCAGACCTTTGTTTCTAAATTCCCATTTGACTCCAAACTTCACCTTACATATCCTAGTATGCTTTAACATCATTTAGCACACTTAAACCTTCACATAACATCCTCCAAATGCATGTACAAGCTTACTTCTAAAGTCCTTAAACACTCACTCATTTACTTACAAATCTCTTAACACTTGTAACATTTCTCTTTTGGTTTTCTAAGTGGTATTTCACCTATAATGACCACTATACCAAGATGTTTCCTCTACACCTTAACATCATCTCCCAAGCATCTTTTCTTACTAACTAAATTTCCTTGTTCACCAAAGCTCATTTAAACACCTAAATCTCCTTATACATTACCCAAATTTTGCCATAGGTTCTCCCAGCACAATGTCATACCAAAACAGATTGCTTTCACCATTAGACATTCAAGAACACCTAAAATCCATCAAGAGTATTCTCACACACAAACACTTAGGTTTTCACCCCTTCACAACCAAAACACTTAATCACTTGATACACACAAACATATTGTTTTTCATCCTTTAACCATCCAAGACATTTATGTTCACAAGAAATGTTCCTTACACATGACTAAACCTTTAAATTACACTACATCACAATATAGTGTATACACTTAAATTGCTTGGCACTTAGGCCCTTAAATGCATTAAACTTAAACACTGAATTTCCACATGTATATATTGCCTTTGACCTGCAAATACACTCAACATCACATATGCCCTTTAATAATCTCCTTAAGAACAATTCACTAGCTCTTTTCCCATTGGCTCCTTAGGTATTTTCTTAAGCAAATCAAGCTCATTTTTCCTAAGGCATTTAAACTACATTTAGATAGTTTGTTTACCTCTTTTCCTTCACAAGTTTTTCATTGTGACCCCTTGCACCTTCTTTGATAGAAAACCGGCATGGCTTTGATTGCTTGTCAAACTTATAATCAATGTACAAGCAAGGTAATGAGTATTCAAGCTTCATGCTTAAACTCATTGTAAACCCTAGGTTATATATATTGTCTTAACACATTAGGATAGTTATTTTACCTTGGAAACAAAAGTGAGCTCGAATAAGAATCAAGAGAGGACTCCTCCTTGTCCTTTAAAGATTGAAATGGAGCTATGAAAGAACAAGAGAAGACACCATTAATGGTGAATTTTCGGACAAGTAATAAAATGAAGGAAATGTTGTTTTCTTTGGTTTCTCCTTACCTTGAAGCAAAGGAGAATAACATGGCATGAAAATATGAGCTCAAGATCCTTCAATGGTGAATCTCCATGGCACCGAAATGTAGCTTTTGAACATTTGAAAAGATAGAAGTGTAGAGCTTGGTCTAACTAAGACAAATATGGTCTTAGAATTTGATTTGGAGCATGGAGTTGGATTTAGCAGGGAAATGAAGATGGAGAAGATTGGTTACTATCCAATCATTTTTAAAGAGAGGAGAGGATGAAGACGGTGGGAACAAGGAGAAAAGAAAGAATGAGGTGAGAGGTCTACCTTTGAAGATATTTATGTTATAAAAGTAACTTTCTTCTTTTTACTTCTTTTCCTTCCTTCTTTAATTGATTTGCAAATGGTGGTGACTAACCTTACAAAAACCGGCCCCCTTATATTACTTAGGGGTGTTTTGGTCTTTGTTTGACCAATTAACTTACTTATAATTAACTTATGTCCATAAACTAGCACATTTCGTTACTATTTACAAAAACAAGGCACATACTTGTGAAATTTTTGATTTCCCATTGATTTAAACTTCCAAATGTGATACTAAGTAGTACACATGTTAATTAAAGAGTAATGATGGACATTTAGCCATTCAAAACTCATTTACAAGAAATTTTTCAAAAATGTGCTTTAAGACTCCTTAAAGCACATTTTGTATTTTAACTTGTTTTCAAGCTTGGTTTTCTTTAGTAATTGATTTTATATGTTCATTAACGTATAATTAAGGTATAGATATGACCTTTAGGTCTTATACAAATTTATCCCAAGCTTAGAGCACATTTTTGCCCATGTTGACTTTAAGGTATTTATTTATGTTTTTATTTGGTTTAATTGTCTACCAAGGTTTAATAAGGACTTAATTAGCCTTATTAAATCATAATTGAGTATTATTTAGTCTTGGTAGGTTCTTTGGGTCATAACCAAGCATCCAAGTTTAGAGCATGTTTTTGCTCAAACTGTATTCAGGGTACTTATTGTTTTCACCATGGTTTAAATTGTACACTGATGTTTCTAAGGCACTTTTTAGCCTTTAAATATCATAGTTTAGCATTTAAACAATATATGGGTTTGGGGTATTTCAATACCATTCCCAAACAACGCGCGACCGGAACAACCGGATTCCTCACCCCAATAATATATCCATATAGTTAAGAGCTCCATTATGGAACTTATCACATACACACACCATAAAGTATTACAACCGGGTTAGACACACAAGGGTGGTAAACATACTTAACGCACAAACAATACAACTAACTCACGCATAGCCGTGGTTAGAACGTTCCATGGTTTGGGTCGTTAAAATCCGAATACCGATCTCTTATGTGATCCTAGAGTCGGTTAGTTAAGTTTAACACATATTTGAGGTTAAACGGTACCGGAATTAAACACGCCACATAAATGAATGCAAAACTCATTTCATGTTTTATCTTACAAGGTGGCAAACACTCATAAAATCACATTGGCATACAAGCCGGTGTAATCCGGTAGGACACAGGTTGCAAGAAATCATAACCTTGGCCCTTGCTGCTACGAGTCCCGCCAAACGTGTAGTTCCTAAACATGATTAGTAATGTCGGTTAATTAACTTATTAACTTTCGAATAACTAGGGTTTTTACATGATTATATGTAACTGTTTCCTTACTAATTCACACGTGATTATCCGGTTATACCCTAGGTTTACTACTTAAGTCACTCTTGTTTGTTTTTTAACCTTTTGGGTCCGACCGACCCACCGACCGCTACCAACCAACTGTGGTCGGACCCTTCCAGTAATTCTCGGATTTGAAAATTCCACTTCGTTTCCCGACCCACGTCCGACCCAAGTCCTCTGGGTCAGACCATTCAGCAATTTTGTTTCCGTCTTTTAAATCATCCCGACCGACCCATGTCCGACCCAAGTCCCCTGGGTCGGACCGTCAGAACCATTATGGGCGACTACCAGAGGCCGACCGACCCAACCTAGGGTCGGTCCTGTTATAACCCAAGATTTGGTTATTATTTTATTTCGTCACAATTTAACTTTAAGTTGGTTCAATCTTAATTCAGGACATGGAGGTCCTTTGGATTAAAGTCAAGGGCGAGGTGGTCCTTTTCGTTTTAGATTTTTGGTAAGGGATTATTATTGATATTTGGGTGATATTAATAAATATCAATTACTTTTCTAATTAGCCTTTCACCCACTACCTAATCACGTTCATTCACGATCAGTCGCTCAGCCCTAGAGACGTTCCTTTCCTCTTCTTCTCAAGCTTCCTTCTCTGGATCTTCCTGCTGTGCTGCTGGTTGGAGATTCGAGTGCTGCAGGATCTTCGTCGTTCCGCTGTCCCCTTCGCAATCAGGTTTGTACATTTTGGTAGCGTTGCTATTCCGTTTGGAGAGAACCTCAAATCCCTAATTCCCTTTTCTACAATCTGATTGTGAACCAGTAATCCTCCGACGTTCTGCGTCGTTCTCTCCTCTGCTGTGGATCGCTGCTGTGTGTCACGTCTATCGTATTCAGGTGAGGGGTTCAATTCCGTTTTTCAGTTTTGTGTTGTGGTAGTTCTGATTGAGAGTGTCCTCTGCGTTGTTTCAGAATTCAGTGGTTTGGTTTGGCGTCGGTCTGCGTTTGAGGGTCTACATTGCTGGATTCTGCGGTTCAGAATGAGGGATTGTCTCTGCGTTAATTCGAGGTAGGTGGCTATGGATTCGATTAGTGTGTTCGGCCTTGGGGAGTTTCGTTCCGGTTCTGAATTCTGATTGCCTGCTGACTCTGAAGTTTGGTGGTGAATTGTCCTTTTGATGATGTTTTTCTGCTACAAACCCCAAGGTTGTTTTCTGAAAACCTATATTTGTTTTTGACATTGTTTTTGATGCCTCTGGTTGTGTAAAATCGCCTCTGTTCTCTGCATTTTTCGGCGTGTCCGAACTTCCGTCCGAGCTTTGAAGTTCGGACATGCCCTTCTGCGCTTAAACTTTCTGAAGTTTTTCGGTGTCCGAACTTCTGTCCGAGCTTTGAAGTTCGGACAGCCTTCTGCATTCTCTGATTTTTGGCTTCGACTTGTGTCCGAACATTGATGTCCGGACAAAGTTCGGACTCTCCACGTCCTGTTTTCCGAAGAACGTCCGAACTTCCGTCCGAACTTGGATGTTCGGACACCTCTGACTCGTCTTCTGTTTAAGGTTCGACTGTGTCCAACTTTGAAGTCCGGACACAAGTTCGGACATCTGTCTGATTTTGTCTTCTGAGTCTCGACTGTGTCCGAACTTGATTTCCGGACACAAGTTCGGACAGGACAGGCTTGCTGTTTGGGACATAACTTGCTCGTTGAGCTCCGTTTGGACTTATGTGTGCGGGGTTGGATTCCCCTTCTGATTCCAAGCTATCTATGAGCTTTCTGGTGCCTTTGGTGCACATATGCTTATCTGTATTTAAGCTTCTGTTTTGGGACCTAGTTATCTCTGCGTCTGAGCCTTTGGATGGCTGGTTACGCTGTCTCGTAGCGCGCTATGTAGGATCCTTCTGTTCACGGGTGATGTTCCCCGTTCCGCTCACGGGTGTTTACACCTGTTCTGTCTACGAGTGAGGTTTCCTCATTCTGTTCACGAGCTAGTTGCTTGTTCTGTCTGTATGCTGTGATTACTAGTGTCCCACTCTGTTTTCTGCTTCTGTCAGCTTCTGCTCTGTTTCGTCCTTAATGATTGGACTTCTGTTTCTGATTTCTGATATATTTGTGGGCTCTTTGACTCCTTCTGATTTGATAACATTCTGTAAATGTTTTGAGCATGCTGGTTGATGAAGTTGGTCATCTACTGGGCATAGTTGTGTGCTCATTCCCCTACTTCTAACGCTTTTGCAGATTGATTAGCGAGGATCGTCTCCCCTCAGCTTCTGGAGTTTTGTTGCTTTGTTTTGAGTTTTCTCTTGAGACTTTGTATTTGGATTTGAGCCTTTGGGCCTCTTGTTAGTTTCCCCGCTTCTGATATTAGTTTGGTGGGTTCTGTAATGACTTTGGGGATGTTTTAACTCTCTTGTTTTATACTTTATTTAAGTCTTTCCGTTTGGGCCTTATTTGACTATCTGTTTAAGTTCGTTTATTAGAGCCTTGCGTTTTATGTAATAATACGCGGCGTGTAATACCCCTACTCCCTAGCCAGTGTTTGGGGGTGTTACATTTAGTGGTATCAGAGCTCTGGGTTCTAATCTGCTGGGATTTTGAGTTAGCCAGTCAGTCAGAAATGCCAGTGTTAGTGTCGGAGTCTAACTGTCTGCTGTTGGACTTTCAGAATGCCGCCAAGGAGAGCGAATAACCCTCCAGGGAATGTTGCTGATGCTGTTCAGCAATTCATGACGCAGCTCATGCAGACCATGCTGCAGGGGCGGTCCAGCTGGAGGAGGACCAGCTGGCGGAGCAGGCCCGGCTGGGCAGATGCTGGTAGGAGGAATGTGAAGGCGCTTCAGAGTTCATGAAGCTGAAGCCGCCGTCGTTCGATGGGGCAGGAGATCCCCAGGAGGCCAGCCACTGGTTGTCAGAGGTGGAGGATTTACTCTTCGGGTGATGGGCTCTGAGGAGGAGCAGAAGGTCGACTTCGCCACCTTTCTGTTCAAGCCGAAGCCAAGGAGTGGTTGGAGGTCAGTGATGGGGAAGTTCCCACAGCCTTGGACGTGGGAGCATTTCACTGGGGAGTTCAACAAACAGTTCTACCCCCCCTACGACGTCTACAAGGATCAGCGCATCCTGGAGTATAACCGGCTACGCTAGGGCCGGGACATGAGTGTGGAGGAGTACGTCCGGAAGTTTATCAGCCTATCTAAGTTCGCACCTGAGCCTGACGAGCATAGGAAGGCCAGGAAGTTTGAGAGTGGCCTGAGGCCGGACATCCGATCTGCTGTGACGCCGCTGCGTCACAAGACCTTCAGGGACGTTGCTGATGTCGCCCTGCTGGTAGAGGCCGACTTGAGAGGTCGCCAGTCTGGAGGGAAGGACCGAAGAGGAAGCAAGGTCCGATGACAGTGATAGGAGGGATCAGTCTGCTTCTCAGAAGAAGCATTATACTGGAGACCGCTCTGGGGACCGTTCGCGAGACAGAGGTGGTTCGTCTTCATCAGCTCCCGCTCCGAATGCCAGTCTGTGGCATTTCATAGAGGCCAGGACTGCTACAGGAAGTCTGGAGCCCTGCTTCAAGTGTGGATCCATGGGACATAGGATTGCTGATTGCCCTCAGCTGAGAGACGGAGGTAGCTCTGGAGGTGGAGCTGGAGGATCTACATCTGGGTCTAGGGATCGAGACCGGGGCTGAGCAGAAGAAGCCCCAGGGCCAGGCCAGAGTGTACGCGATGGCTGGGAGAGAGACCGATCGACTGACAGAGTTGTCACAGTATTCTCCAGCTGTCATCTCGTTCTGTTTTCTGTTTGTTTGACTCTGGAGCCACCCACTCTTTTTTTTCTGCTGAGTTAGTGGGTGAGCTCGGTTTGGCCTGTTGTGCCTCTGGGTGTTGAGTTATTGTGCATAGTCCATTAGTTAGGGACTCTTCTATGCTGTTGAATTCTGTTTGCAAAGATAGTCCTGTGTTAGTCAGAGATAGGACTCTGTGTGCTAACCTCATCCCGATGGAGATGACTTCTTTTGATGTGATTCTGGGCATGGATTGGCTTGCTGCGCACCATGCCCATATTGATTGTGCTGCTTCGAGAGTCACTTTTGAGGAGCCGGGTCAGCCCCGTCTAGTTGTAGCAGGGAATGGACTCCCGTGCTCGCCGCCAGTCATATCTGCGATGCAGGCGTTCCGTTTTCTGAGGAAGGATGCCAGGGATATCTGTGCTACATCCCTGAGGTTCGCAAGGATGCGAAGTTGGAGGAGATTCCAGTGGTCAGAGACTTCCCCGATGTGTTCCAGGATGATGTACCTGGGCTTCCCCCTGTCAGAGAGGTGGAGTTCTCGATCGAGCTCGCACCTGAGACTCAGCCCATTTCGAAGGCCCCATACCGGATGGCGCCTGCTGAGCTCAAGGAGTTGAAGGTCCAGTTGCAGGAGCTGCTGGATAAGGGCTTCATTCGCCCGAGTGTGTCGCCTTGGGGAGCGCCAGTGCTATTTGTAAAGAAGAAGGACGGTAGTGCGGTTGTGCATTGACTACAGGGAGCTCAACAAGGTTACCATTAAGAATAGGTATCCTCTCCCGCGCATAGACGACTTGTTCGACCAGTTAGCAGGAGCTAAGGTGTTTTCGAAGATCGATCTGAGGTCGGGATATCATCAGCTGAGGATTAAGGCAGACGTGCCTAAGTCCGCTTTCAGGACTCGTTATGGACACTACGAGTTCCTAGTGATGCCATTCGGGTTGACGAATGCGCCGTCAGTATTTATGGATATGATGAACAGAGTCTTCAAGCCGTTTTTGGACCAGTTCGTTGTAGTTTTCATCGATGACATCTTGGTGTATTCCAAGAGTGCTGAGGAGCACGAGGAGCATTTGAGGACCGTTCTCCAGACTCTGAGGGAGAACGAGTTGTATGCGAAGCTGAAGAAGTGCGAGTTCTGGCTAGATCAGGTGGTATTCTTGGGACATGTGGTCTCCAAGGATGGTATCTCCGTGGACCCGGAGAAGATTCGAGCTATTACTGAGTGGGCCAGGCCTACTAATGTCGGAGATATTCGTAGCTTCCTTGGACTAGCGGGCTACTATCGTAAGTTTGTGGAGGGCTTCTCCAAGTTGGTGATTCCGTTGACTCGTCTGCTGCAGAAGGAGGTGAAGTTCGAGTGGAGCGATGCCTGTGAGCAGTGTTTTCTGGAGCTGAAGAAGAGGTTGACTACTGCGCCGATCTTGACTCTTCCGGAGGGGACCGAGGGTCTTGAGGTTTTCTGTGATGCGTCCCATAGGGGACTTGGATGTGTTCTGATGCAGCAGGGGAAGGTAGTTGCATATGGCTCTCGTCAGTTAAGCCATATGAGAAGAACTATCCGACCCACGATCTGGAGCTGGCTGCGGTGGTCTTTGCGTTGAAGATTTGGAGGCACTACTTGTATGGGGCAGCGTGCAAGGTGTATACGGACCATAAGAGCCTCAAGTATCTGTTCACTCAGAAGGAGTTGAACTTGAGGCAGAGGAGATGGCTGGAGTTGTTGCACGATTATGATTTAGAGATCCTCTACCATCCGGGTAGGGCGAATGTGGTTGCTGATGCGCTCAGTAGGAGGGGTCCGTCTGGGACTGTTTGTGCCTTGTCCGGTGTGGAGAGGTCTGCTCAGGAGTTGCAGCGCATGGGTATCTGGGTTGTCCGTCCAGAGAGGTCTGGGATGTTAGCAGCACTGCAGGTTCAGCCTACCTTGATCGACCGGATCAAGGCCAGTCAGGAGCTTGATGTCAGTCTGTGTAAGATCAGAGAGAGTTTGTCTGCTGGTCAGGAGTCCGAGTTCCGGGTTTCAGAGGATGGCTGCCTGAGGTTCAGAGGCCGTGTTTGTGTGCCGGCAGACGATGCGTTGAGGCGTGAGATCATGCAGGAGGCTCATGGAGCTCCTACTCGGTACACCCAGGAGGTGTGAAGATGTACCGGGATCTGCGGGAGACTTTCTGGTGGAGCAATATGAAGAGGGACATCTCCGACTTTGTATCCAGATGTAGGACCTGTCAGCAGGTCAAGGCCGAACATCAGAGACCAGCTGGTTTGCTTCAGCCTCTTCCCGTTCCGGAGTGGAAGTGGGAGAGCGTCGGTATGGATTTGTCATGGGACTGCCTAAGACTCCGAGGGGTTTCGATGCAGTTTGGGTCATTGTGGACCGGCTCACGAAGAGCGCTCACTTCTTGCCTGTCAGGAAGACTTTCAGTTTGCACCGTTTAGCCCAGTTGTACATTGATGAGATAGTACGTCTGCATGGGGTTCCGGCTTCGATTGTGTCTGACAGAGATCCGAGGTTTGTGTCCAGGTTCTGGCAGAGTTTGCATCAGGCTTTGGGGACGAAGTTGTCTTTCAGTTCAGCTTACCATCCTCAGTCAGACGGGCAGACAGAGAGGACGAATCAGGTCCTAGAGGACATGCTCAGGGCATGTGTGCTCGACTTTGGGGGCAGCTGGGATCAGCACGTGGCACTGATAGAGTTCGCGTACAATAATAGTTTCCAGACCAGTATCGGGATGGCTCCCTTTGAGGCCTTGTATGGCAGGAGGTGCAGATCACCCATCTGTTGGGATGATCTGAAGGAGAGAGCGTGATTGGTCCAGACTTGGTTCAGGATGCTGTGGGCAAGATTCAGTCTATCAGAGAGCGTCTGCTTGTGGCTCAGAGTCGTCAGAAGAGTTACGCCGATCAGAGGAGACGACCTCTAGAGTTTGAGGTGGGCGATCATGTGTATCTGAAGGTTTCTCCAGTGCGAGGAGTCGTTCGTTTTGGGAAGAGAGGCAAGCTTAGCCCTCGTTTTGTGGGTCCTTTTGAGATCCTAGAGAGGATCGGACCGGTTGCCTATCGTTTGGCTCTGCCTCCGTCTTTAGCAGCAGTGCACAGTGTTTTCCATGTTTTCGATGCTGAGGAAGTACATTCCGGACCATCTCATGTGATCGACTTCAGTCCGCTTCAGTTGAGGGAGGACTTCACGTTTGAGGCAGTTCCTTCGAGGATCCTAGCCCGGGATGTCCGTAAGCTCAGGAGTAAGACCATGCCCTTGGTGAAGGTGCAAGTGGTCGGGTCAGTCAGAGGAAGAGGCGACCTGGGAGGTCGAAAGTGATGTGCGTTCTAAGTTCCCGCCCTTTTCGAGCAGTAGGTATGTTTTAATTTCGAGGACGAAATTCTTTTAAGGGGGAGGTGATGTTATAACCCAAGATTTGGTTAATTTTATTTCGTCACAATTCATCTTTAAGTCGGTTCAATCTTAATTCAGGACATGGAAGTCCTTTAGATTAAAGACAAGGGCGAGGAGGTGGTGGTCTTCTTCTTTCGAATTTTGGTAAGAGATTATTAATTGAGTTATATTAATAATTCCCTAGTCATTATTCTAATCACGTTCTCACGATCTCCTTTCGCTCTCCTTCTCGCTCAGATTGGAAACCTTCACCCTTCTCTCTTCTCTCTTCTCTCTCTCAATCTTCCTCTCTGTTGATCGATCCATTGTGCTACTGGTTGGAGATTCGAGTGCTGTGGTTTCTTCATCGTCTGCTGTTCTCTCCGTATTCAGTTTGTGTTGCGTTGATTAGTTTGCAATCAGTTTGGAGAACTCCTCAAATCCCTAATTCCCTTTTCTACAATCTGATTGTGATTCAGCGTCTTCTCGACTCCTTCATCGGGTTCATCTGCTGTGGACTGCTCTGTAATCTGTAGACAGATTCAGGTGAGGGTTTTGTTCCGTTTTCGTTTCAGATTGGGTTGTGGACAGTTTCTGATTGTGGTGTTCGTTTCTGCGTCGGTGTGAGGTTTAGGGCTGTCTGATTGCATTTTGGGTCTGCGTTCTGCGGTGTCTGCGTTGGAGCGATCGTTGTCAGATTCGAAGAGAATCCTCTGTTGTAATTGAGGTAGGTGGCTTTCGGATTCGATCCGTGTGTTCAGCCTTGGGGAGTTTGGATTTCTATCAGTTAGTTCAATGTTTGATCTTGTGTTGGTGTGTGGGTGATTTTGTCTGTTTGATGCCATTTCAATGGATTAAACCCCCAAGGTTGTTTTGTAAATGTGTGTGTTGATTTGATAAGTTTTGGTGCTTTTGTTCGTGCTAAATTCGCTTCTGATTTCTGAGGTTTTTCGGCATGTCCGAACTTCCGTCCGAGCTTTGAAGTTCGGACATGCCCTTCTGCGCTTAATCTTTTGAAAATCTTCGCTGTGTCCGAACTTCCGTCCGAGCTTTGAAGTTCGGACACAGCCTTCTGCATTCTGATTTTGGCTTCGACTTGTGTCCGAACATTGGATGTCCGGACACAAGTTCGGACTCTCCACGTCCTGTTTTCCGAAGAACGTCCGAACATCCGTCCGAACTTGGATGTTCGGACACCTCTGACTCTCCATCTGTTTTAAGGTTCGACTTTGTGTCCGAACTTTGAAGTCCGGACACAAGTTCGGACATCTGTCTGGTTTTGCCTTCTGAGTCTCGACTTGTGTCCGAACATTGATGTCCGGACACAAGTTCGGACAGGCTACTGTTTTGGCCATAACTTGCTCGTTTGAGCTCCGTTTTGACTTCTGTTTGCGGGGTTGGATTCCCCTTCTGATTTCCAAGCTATCTATGAGCTTTCTGGTGCCTTTGGTGCACATATGCTATCTGTATTTAAGCTTCTGTTTTGGGACCTAGTTATCTCTGTGTCTGAGCCTTTGGATGGCTGGTTCGCTGTCTCGTAGCGCGCTATGTAGGATCCTTCTGTTCAGGGTGATGTTCCCCGTTCTGTTCACGGGTGTTTACACTTTTCTGTTTACGAGTGAGGTTTCCTCGTTCTGTTCACGAGCTGGTTGCTCGTTCTGTCTGTATGCTGTGATCACTAGTGTCCCACTCTGTTTTCTGCTTCTGTCTACTTCTGCTCTGTTTAGTCCCTTAATGATTGGACTTCTGTTTTGATTTCTGATATATTCGTGGGTTCTCTTGACTCCTTCTGATTTGTCAATTTTCTGTAAATGTTTGAGCATGCTGGTTGATGAAGTTGGTCATCTACTGGGCATAGTTGTGTGCTCATTCCCCTACTTCTAACGCTTTTGCAGATTGATTAGCGAGGATCGTCTCCCCTCAGCTTCTGGAGTTTAGTTGCTTTGTTTTTAGCTTCTTTTGAGACCTTGTATTGAATTTGGGCCTTTGGGCATATTTTGTTAGCTTCCGCTTTTGACATCCGTTTGGTGGTTCTGTAATGACTTTTGGGGATGTTTTGACATCTTTTGTTTATACTTTATTTAAGTATTCCGTTTGGGCCTTATTTGACTATCTTTAAGTTCGTTTATTAGAGCCTGCGTTTTATGTAATAATACGCGGCGTGTAATACCCCTAACTCCTAGGCCAGTGTTGGGGGTGTTACAGTTTTACATGGGCCTGTTGTTTTGAAGCTTTTCCTCATTTTCCTACCCTCTATTCTGATATGATGTCAAAGTTTGAAGATTATTGTGTCATCTGCTTTTGAAAGGAGTGCAAGTACCAAGATTATTATGTTTTCAACTTTGTTAACACGTTCCTGATAACATAATTTTGGAACTACTTTGTGTAATTGAATACTTTTAAATATTAAGCAGTCAGCGTAATGAGTACGAGGTGCAGTGTTTGCTTCTTTCCTCCTGCCTTTTCATTCTTTGCTTCTTATGCTTTGGTATTTTTATTTGGGTTGGGGAGTTGTGGGATGAGATTAATCAGGAGAGTCTAATTGGAGTTTTTGAGTTGATACTACTAATAACTACAGGTAATTATTTGAATAAGAATATTATAATTACAAAATAAAACAAAATAAAAATATATGAAATAAATAATAAAAAAGCAGAGACGGAATAGATCGAGGTGAAATATTCATCTCTAATGTTGATTTTGGATTTAAGAATTGAGACGGAATATAATTCTTTTGACGGAAACATCCGTCTCGAAGTTCTGGGCGGGGTTGTATAGTTCTGCCTCTATTGGAGACGGAATTATTCCGTCACCAATCCATCTCCATTTTAGAAATAGAGACAAAATAAGTCGTCTCAATTCCATCGCCGTTTAAGACGGAAATGATAGTTCCGTCTCCGTTTTATTTTGCGGTGAGCCGTATTGAGACGGATCATATCTGTCGCCATTCCGTCTCTAAACCTGTTTAGAGATGGATTAGAGACGGACAATTTCGTCTTTAAATCCTATTTTTTTAGTAGTGAATGTTGGTTTAACTAATGTTTGTTTTTTCTCAAATTGTAAAGGGGTGGTGGACTTTTCGAATGGAGTAGGTACTTTAGCGACTAATGTATGTTTAGTTACGGATGACATTATGCAATTTTGTAATTGTTTTGCAAAGGTAGTTTGGGAATATGTACCTAGGGAGGATAATGGGGAAGTACATATTTTGACATGCAGGGGAAGAAGTGGTGATCTCAGAGGTCTTTGGGTTGAACAAATTCCTGACTATGTAATGCCTTTTTGTAACTACATATATGATATTTGGCGATTAAAAAAAGTTACAGTTCAAAATAATAATTAAAATAAAGCCCTTATGATTTTGTGGGAGGCTAAGCTTATGTGACATACCAATTGTATAAAACAAGGTGTCACTTTATAAACTGAATCATAATATTGATGAACTAATAAGTTACGTCGATGAAGTGATCTATATTCCAATGACAATTCAAAAACTACATTTCTAACTGAATAATCTCTCATTCAAGAACCTACACTAAATCAAAAAAAGAGTGCCCATTTTGTGGCACGGAATTACTCACGGCAAGCCTCCATTGGTTGACCATGACAGATGACATGCATGATGATGAAGGCTGTACGGTCTTTTTGGCTTCCCATCTCGTCTCCTCTCTTTCGCATTCAAAATGACCCGTCATACTCTCTCTTCATAATAAAAAGGGCCGAAGATACGCTCGCAAAATACACTGGACTTTCTCCTCCGGTTACCCCTCTCTCTGTATGCGACGACTTCGATGCTCTCTCCTACTTCTCTGCTTCCTTCCGACTCCCCGCTCGCTAGCTCTTGACGACACCAACACCTTCAAAACTTCGCTACACGGGCTGATACCAAGGTTGCTTCATTTCATTTGTTCCGCACTCGCTTACCTCTTCTCTCCTGCTTCCTGGGTATTGCTTATGTTGTTTCTTTAGTGTACCTTGTGTTTTGACCTGAGAGATAAAATCACTGGATAATCAACGCATTTGTGGAGTTGCTTTCTGGACGGTGGAAGCTGTTCCGTAAAAAGGTGGAGGAAAGAAATAGTATCAATATCTATTTTCTTTGTTTGTTTGCATCTTCCCCATGCTGTCAGTATTATTATTCTATGCTTTGCAAGCTTCAACTTACTGTCCCACCGAACTGAAGTAGCACGAGAAGATAATTGCCATCTTCCGGTTGCTGTATTCATTCTGGGAGTTCGAATATTTCGAGACTTTAAGTGGCTAACATCGGCGGCTGTAAGTGTCTGGTTTTGTTGGTTATACGAACGCCTCAGTGTTATTATGTGTGTTATTTTTCGTGGTACGCTGGAAAGTCTGGTGGGGTGTATATTTCTCCTTATGTTCTTCGTATCGTTTCAAAGTAATTATTGGTTCTGAGTTCCGATGCGAGTCGTGCGTGTGTAGTTACTTTCTAAACGGTACGGCTTGCTGGCTCTACTTCTTGCTATCTGAGTAGAAATGGATCTGAAGTTGGTTTGTCTTGCTGTGGACTCGATCCCTAAGTGGTTACTTGGTTCGATTTGGGTCCTTGAACTACTCCGTCGCTGGTGATCTTTTCCCTACTATTTCTTTAGGCATTCTTATTTAGTGCTTGGAAGAATTTGCTTCTAACGGGGTTGGATTAACTGAGTTTGGAAACAAGAATTTATTTACATGTAATTGATTTCTAGGTATAATAAGTTGCATTATCTTTCCCAGATCATTATCCAGATATCATAAACAAATAATTATGAATATTGATAGAAGACAGTAGAGTTTGTATATGCTTTTTGCATTTTTGGTCCGATGACCTCTTATCTGTGTGTACAGACTGATTTGTGGCGTGTTTTACTCCATCCCTTCATCTAATTGTGTTGTGCTTGAAACTCTCATCTCTATTGCAGATGGATATTTCTCAAAAAGGTGAAGGGGCGAAGGGTTTTGAGTCTGAACAGTCTCTTCCTCCCGATTCTCCTTATTTGAGTGATACGCTAGGAGAGCAAGAGTTAGTTCCTCGTGTTGGTGATGACTATCAAGCAAAAATACCTCCTATGCTAACACCATCTGAGAAGCTTCGATACTTCTCCAATCCTTGTGATTTTGAACCCACAATTGATGAATCCCATCGTTTTCTCATCGGTCTGCCAGTGCCAATCACTTGGGCTTGTGATCAAGGAAAAGTTATAAAAGAAGAGAAAAGGGAATTTGGTGCCAACATGGGATGCTTGGATGCGAATTCTAGGAGAAAATTCAAAGAGTTGTTAGATGATTGTTTGGATGAAAAGCTTGATGATCATATTGACCATGTGGATCTGAAGTTTGTTTCTACTGGTTATGCTCTTGTTCCTGGGGTGTCTGATGAATCTTGGAATGATTTTGAACTTGAATGCCTTCTTCTTGCTTTGTACATATTCGGCAAGAACCTTGTACAAGTGAAAAGGTTTTTGGATGACAAGGAGATGGGAGAAATACTCTTTGTTTATTATGGAAGATTCTATCAGTCTGTCAAGTACAGGAGATGGTCCGACTGCCGGAAGGTAAAAGGAAGGAAAAGTATAATTGGTCACAGGCTTCTTACGGGAGCTAGACTACACGAGCTGTTTTCTCGTTTGCAGCTTTCAGAAGAATGTAGAAACACTTTACTCGAGGTTAGTAATTGCACACAATTCTCGGCTTAAGATGACATATGCCTACTGGCAAGAAAGAACCTTCTTATGTATCATACTTTGAACAAGAAGAGTTGTCACTGGGAAGATGACTAAATTAGACCTGTGATGACCTTGGCGAGGAAGTTGATCTGACCAGGTTATAATGTATAAACTAATTTGCAATTCTTTTGCTAATTCTACTTGCTGCTAAATCGCTTCAGTCTTGAGAACCCCAGGGTGTGCATTGGTCTAGATACAAACTTTAGGTTCAGACCTTTTCGGTTACCTATTAATGTTGGATGATCAGTGTTACATATTTTTAAACTTTAGTCATTAATTAGTGTGGTGACAGTTGTCAACGAGGGAAAATATATGAAATTTTTGCTTCATTTTGATGAAATTCATTAGAATGTCGACAAATGCTAACAGAGCTAAACCAAGAAGTTTGGGTCTGTAATTAGTACATACTCATGGTAGGGTCTGTAGTTTCACTTGCCACATGGATATAGAATGCAAATCTCTGTTGAGATTTTAATACTTAATTACATTGCCTGTGTGCAGTGGATATGTAATGCATGGTCATCATTGCAGCGTGAATTGTACTTCATGATGGTTACTAACACATCTTGTATTTGACTACATGAGATTGTTGGCACACATGTAGAGTTGGCTGATACCTTTTCTCTGCTCTAGGAATACTTTGTACCCCAGTTTACCCTTAAAACTAAGAATAATATTGGAGATCCAGAGGTTCACCTCATACAAATTTTGTTTTTGGAATGGAGCGCTGTGAAAAGTATTTAACGTGCTCGATGGATACAGGCCAAGATTTCCCTCTTAGTGTTCTCGAACTTAACCCTACAGCTTATGGATGTAATCTACCCCATTAAAGCCATCGGGCTCTAAATGTTTCTGTTGCTAACGGTGGATATCTGTAACCTATATATCACCCAGTGTTCTCATTGCGAGTTCACTTCATTATGGTTATGTCTACCTGTAATTGGTGTGCTCTGCATCATTGTCTCTTTTTTGTACCGGTGCACCTATTTTATTTTTCATTGAAGGACCTGATATGAAAGTGCCAAAACATCTGGTGGAACCTTGATCATTATGTATTCCCATTGCTTTTCAGGCATCCAAGGCATTTTCAGATGGGCGAAGTTCTCTAGAGGAATATGTTTCAACAATGAAAAACTGGGTTGGAATCCGAGCTCTTGTTGAGGTCATTGGAATTGGAAAAGGGAAGGATGATATTACTGTTATGGCCATGGAGTCTTCAAAGAACAATCAAGCTTTATCTTCTCGACTTGAGATGCCATCTGGGAGGGATTGCTCTTCTCTCACATATGCAGAGATAATCAAGTACCTGACTGGAGACTTCCGACTTAGCAAAGCTAGATCAAGTGATCTCTTCTGGGAAGCTGTTTGGCCCCGCTTGTTGGCTAAAGGGTGGCACTCTGAGAAGCCAAAAGATGAAGGATGCTACAGAGGCACCAAGAATTGTTTGGTTTTTCTTGTTCCTGGTGTGAAGAAATTCAGGAGAAAACTTTCAAAAGGATCTGATTACTTTGATTCTGTTAGTGATGTCCTAAAGCGGGTCAGTTCAGAACCAGAGCTTCTTATGCTCAAGGCTGAAGAAAATAATGAAGAGTTAGTGTCTGAAAAAGGTTGGGGGTGCACTTCTCTGCCAAACACAGATGAAGATGATCTCCCTAATTTTCAGCATCCTCGTTACTTAAAACCTAGACTCTGTACTACAGAACGTGTTAATCATGTGACGTTCACTATCATTGACACCACCTTGGTGGATGAAGATCAAACATCTAAGCTGAGAGATTTGAAAGATCTACCATTTGAAATGAAGAAAATCTCTTCTCACCGGAAGGAGCGAACCAGAGAAGCCACTGTCTCTCTGATTAGTGGCAAAGCTAAAAATCTGAAGAAGGTTAGTGACCAGTTCAAAAGTGTACAAGAAGAATTGAGTAGCGGTAGGAAAGGAAAACCTGGTGGTTCAGGTCAGTCAAGCAAGCCAACTGAAAAGAACCAAGTTGATCTTAATAGTGTCATAAGTAAACAGGTAGATGTGCGACCAAAATCGAATCAATCAGATCATTTGGGCACTGTTGTTAAAAGAAGGAGACTAACTGCTTGTTCGAAAGCAGAAACCAAGTTCATGGTTTCAAAGGCATCATCAAGTACGAGGCAAAGAGAGCCATCCGGGGTTCCAAGCTTCCCTGCTTCTTCAGAGAAAGATGATGCCACTTTTATAAAAGATAACATAGTGTCATCAGTGAGCTCTACAGTTGTGGAAATTCACAGGGAGGAGAAGAAGCTGCACGAAGAGAAACCCATTAAGCTTGAGAGCGGAGAATACTATGACACATATCAGTGCGGAGTGGAATCAAAGGATGTGAATGTATTAGAGTGTCCAGTGAATCACCCCAGATTTTCTGAAGAATTGAGAGCGGAAATCAACGAATATGACGACTGTGTAAATGGTTTAAGCATATCAAGCAGAAATGCAAGTGAGAATCCAGAGAGGTCGGAAGCATTGGGGGGTTACTCCAGGAGGCACAGCACTAGGAACAGACCAATGAGCACAAAAGCACTGGAAGCGATTGAAAGCAGCTTTTTCAACCCAAAACTTGGCAAGAATCGATGTCCTACCAAGGGAACGGATGATAAATCAAGAACTGCTAAGAAGAGTAGAAGCAAATGTTGTGAGGTATCATCGGGGCATTGTGGTGCTGATGTTGTTAGGGACCTTGAAGCAATCGTAGGAACAGTGGGATTGCAAAATGAGGTGGTCAGTGTAAGAAGTCCTCTCACCTGAATCGTGAGCAAGACAGTGCAGGAAAACGGTGTTGTTACTCCACAGATTGACTCCACTAAAATGCTTTATTATATCGTATATCCTGACAAGGTGAGCGATTGTAGTGTTAGGTGCTCTAGCTGTCTTTTGCAAAAAACGTTGGAGCTTACCGTGTAGATTATATATGTCATTGGCGAGTGTTGATTATATATGTCATTTTGCAATCGGAGGAACAGAGTGTTGATTATATATGTCATTGGTGAGGGTTAACTTAATTTGCTCACTAATTCTTTCTTATTAAAATCAATCGGGGATGTTCATGTATATTCGTAGTAGGACTGCATTATGAGTCTACTTGATGCTCCAGTGGAAAAAGGAAAGATGGATAGGGGAAAAAAGGGAGATTATTATAAATCAGTGCATGTGTCTGCACATGTATTTTGGTCTATTTTGAACCCTTTATTAGTGTAACTAATAAATCTTCTCTAGACTTTTCTAAATGTAAAGACTTTGAGATATTTGTATTCCTATCTTAATACTTGGTGACTCGAAGGTTTGATGGGGATGACATTTTATACTATATGAAGACTTGATACTTAATGCAAGAAATGTAGAAGACATTGTGTCTATTGTCTCTTTTCTTCATTTTTTACTTTCATATTATCTCCTTTTATAACACATCAGCACGATAGACTATAATAAAAGATATTCTTCACTAAGTCATAGGCTATTCACTAAGATATTGAGTTGATTTCCTTGCTGCCATCTTTCAGAACTTCTCACGGAAGTGAATAATGGCAAATCTGGATGTGTTTGACTTCTTTTTGTTGGATTTTTCAGGTTGAAACTATATGTCAAGGGTACTAGATGCTGACAATCATCTCGCTAGCAAAGGCTTGGAAGACCATCTCTTATTTCTATTTGAAATCGTTGTCCTCCGTCAATAATCTGTATTGCTGAAAAATTTATGTTTTAAAGGTGCACTTGATGTATATTCCACTGAATGCAAAAGGGTAAATAAATTGAATCAGTTTTTTCGACACAACTTAAAATAATTTATACATTTGAGTTTATATTGAAGAAGAAATTCTTATTTATCTTTTATAATCATTATACAACATGTATAAATTGCACTAGTAGTTATATTATGAAAGAAAGTGACAATCAATTTGATTGGTGCAAAACAATAGATATGTTACCAAGAAAAGAAGTGTAATACCCCATCCCACATCAGGATATGAGTAGTAAAGTGATTGATTTATATGGATACATATGGGTTGACTATAACAATAAGGCTTTCTCACTTTTAAGACCAAGTGAGGATAAAGAGCTTAAAGTGGCTAGTTTTCAAGCCGGATGGCTTAGGAGCTAGGTTGTTGGACAGTTGCCCATATGAGGTGTTACAAATGGTATCAAAAACTGACTCGGGACTGTGCCGGGATGAGCTACCCGACACCTACCGAGGAGGTCCATGGGACTTGGATGTTAGGCTTGCGACGTGGACATCGTGTTCTTTGAGTGGGGGAGTATATAATACCCCATCCCACATCGGGATATGAGTTGGTTTATATAGATACATATGGGTTGACTACAACAATAAGGCCTTCCACTTTTAAGACCAAGTGAGGATAAAGGGCTTAAAGTGGCTAGTTTTCAAGCTGGATGGCTTAGGAGCTAGGTTGTTGGACAGTTGGCCATATGGGGTGTTACAAGAAGGTTACTTTCTTTGTATGCTACGAGGACAAGATTTTATTTTATCAATTAAAAGAAGTGTTTTAAAAATAAATTAAAAGAAGCTTTGAACAAGAGAAGAAAAAAGAAAATGGGATCTTCATTGACAATATATTGTTATAGTTTCAAAGAATTATCTATTCAATTGTTACGTAATAACGTTTTATGTGATATAATGATCTTTAAATAATCATTTGACATACTTTCTACCATTCTCTATTTCGTTTTTGGAATATACAACATTGTACAATCCCTAGAGTATCATCGTTGAAAGTTTTTGTTTTATGATTAAAAATTGTATTGCCACAAGAATGAGTTTGAATTACCATAGACGAGACAAACACTTTTGAGATAGTAAGGAAAGTGGTATTACCTCATGCAAGATGTTGCGCTAGAGGTTAAGGATTGTCTTATGTGATCACATAGACAAAGATAAAATTACAATAGTACTGCATGCAACATGTTGCGCTTGAGGTTGATGATTATGCTCCCTTATGCAATATAACTGCATGTGAGGTAGAATCGTAATAGTTCTTCATGCAAGGCGAGTGCACTGGAGGATGAAAATAAATGATTGTATTATTACAACATACAAGATTAATACATTGGCGGTTGAGAATTATAGAGTATTATTTTCCCTCATTCATGATCATGCTCTTGATGCCGAGAACTGTAATATCCATATACTCCCTTGTGCAAGATAAATGCACTGAAAGTTGAGAATGAAAAAGTACTGTTTCTCCCTCAAGCAAGACTTCGCATTTGATTTGGATTGGTTTAAAACTGGTCAAGATTCGATATATGACTGGACTAAATATTAAGAGCCCTTGAGAGCTAGATAGATGTTGAAGAGTTAAAAGTAACTCTATACAAAAATTACATTGGCATAAGTTACACAATCTCCTAAGTAACCATTGAGTAGTTACATTTGTGGATTATTAATGGGAAAATTAATGATTTTTTCCCAATGGATTTCATACCCAAGCTCTGAGATGCTAATGTGTATCTTGCATGATTGTGAAAGAAGTCGAGCTTGAGGCTGATTTTGACAGGATTTATCAGTAAGATTATAATACAGGGACCTAAAAGCTTCAAGTATCTTATGAAAATGACCATCTATCTTGTAAAGGTCTATTGTAAAAGAGGTTATAATCTATGATAAATTATTGTCCACTCATACATGGTTGGATTGTTTATACATAAAAAATGTTTATCGTTGACATCATAGTAGACCATTACATGCTAAGGGATTTTGTTGAGATGATGTTATTATTGATGAAAAAGTGTATAGTTATCATCCTTGATACATTTTATGAAGTGTAACTATCCGACCACTAGTGCAGAAAATGTTTTTTACCACGGTTATTTTTCTCATATACCACGGTTTGAGACCGTGGTTTATACTCGCGTGGTATATTGGAAAATTCATATAACCACGGTTCGAAACCGTCGTTTAAAATACGCATTATAAACCACGGTTCATAAAACCGTCGTTTAAAGCCCGTTGTGGCGCGGGAAATCAGACAACTTATACCACGGTTATGACGAAACCGTGGTATTTAATGTCGTTCCATTGCGTTTTATACGACGGTTCGGGTAGTTAACCGTGGTATATGAGTACTTTATACGACGGTTCTTTAATAAACCGTGGTTTATACTCCCGTTCCATGAGTTTTAAACCACGGTTTTAAGTGAACCGTGGTTTTTTTTTTTAGTTTTTTTTTTTTTTTTTTTTGTTTTTTTAGCATCTACCACATATGTTTCCAACACAACCCAATTTACAATCGTATATACAACCTGTACAGGGCATCCAACTGGTATTGCCCTTTGATAACCACCACACTATGACCATAACCAAGTTGCCAGTTTGAATTGCAACATTGAAAACGAATTGCAAACAAACCCATTCAAACTTTCAAAATAAGAGAGAGTTGAACTTTACAACTTTGAGAGTTGCTTCAGCAAAAACAAAAGTCTAAGTCTAACTACGTACACTAGGATATAAGATCTAAGGAACACTCAAGTAATTTTTACACCAAAACTGCGATAAATGATCTCTTACAAAGTCGAGATCCCTCTGGAATACGTGCTCCCTGCTTGTGTGAAATAAGAAACGATCTGTCCATAAAAAGAACTGATCATATTAGTACACAATTTTATTTAAAATGCAATAACTTTAACTGAAACTTTGATTGGTATGGGTTACCTTGTCATCATCCGTAAGCGTGTCAATATTTTGTACCATCTCGAACATGTACCGCATCACATAATAGCCACAGCTTTTTGAATCAGGTTTTGAGGACACTGTCATCACACCATCCATGGATTACCAACTTTAGACAGATCAAAAAATTAACGTTTAACTTTAATACAGAAATGCATAAATTAAATGATTACTTACACGTATGTAGTGGAAGTCCAAGATGGAGAATGGTTTCTTTTCATCACTTAAACCAAGCTTATGGCCCCTGCATAAATACAACATTTTAAAATGAAGCCATTTTATTGTCAATAATCTAGGACAAGCTTAAAATAAATACAGAATGCATTAAAATTTTGAATACTCACTCCTTCAAATATTTCTCTACAACGATCTCTCGAAGGTCATCAGGGCCGCCCAATGGGTCTAGTATCAATAAGCATGAGGTGTCGATACACAACACCAACAACATCCAATGATTGCTGCCCACAGATAAAAACAAAGAATGTTTTGTACAACAATTATTAAATATCACAATTAGGAAGCAAAAAATTCCAGTTATTGTGTACTTACATCTGATGATAGGGATCAGCAAATATTTGCTTTTTCTTCGCACCGCAGTACAAAATCCCTGCCTCACATGCTGTACACATCCTTGCTCATCCAATGCGGCCTGATTTGCTGACATCAATTGCGGACACAAGAAAGAGAGGACACATAATCTCTTGCTCGCTAGCAGTCTACTAGTCAAACACCTAAACAACATTTTTTCATAAGATATGTTAAATAGCTTAAAAAAATGAAAGATAATGTAATAATTTGAAAGATACTTACACACAATAGGCCTGAATCACAGAGATGTTAAGCAGGTCTCCCATCAAAAAATTCTCGTAGATCGCTCACGGTAATCATCAGATCTCTGGGCTCAGAGGAGTGGAAAACATGCTTAGACACTTTCATGTTGAAGTTGGTGACAGACTGCGGCCTCGTCATGAAAAAGTCATACAACATTTTTTGTTTGGCTGTCAACTTCTTCAGATACTTGGGTGTCAGAATGGGGGATCTCCTAGGAGTCATATCGAAAGGTTTCACCACTTCCTTTCTCACCCTCTGACTCTCCTCACTTGATTTCACAACTTCCTTCCCCTTATCCACTTTCCTCTTCTTAACCGGTCTTAATTCCTTATCAATCTAATAGTATACAAAATTTAAATAATAAACATATCAGTCAACAGTCAAGTTTAAAAACTAAACAGTAAGCATGTAATTAAAGATTTACCTTGTCACTACTGACATCAATGAGAGAATATGGCCATGGAACAACTGAAGATTTTGCTTGACCTATTTTACTCCACTCATTCCACTCTAACGGAAGGGGAGAGTCCTCATGACCTTGCACAATATCGTCTACCATCACACGAGCGTGGAGACGTGGGATGACCTTGAAATGTACTACAGTGTTCGGTCCGGTCTGTAAAACCCGACCGAATGCAACATGCACAGTCCCACCATCCAACACTTGAAATAGATGACATGATTTAGCCATCTACATCAACTCACAACAGTAAGCAAGCTAATAAAATTATATTGTTTTAAAAGTAATGTTAAAATAACTAAGGAGGAAAAAAGAACAAACCGAAAGGTTTTGATAAGGAAATGTGTCTCTGGTAGGAGAAGAAGGTGCAGTGATCGACCATCGATGTATCCGCCGTCGTGGTAGGATCAGACGTCGGTGTAGGATCATCGACAGTATCCGCCTCGTGTAGGCAGACGTCGGTCTAGCAGTAGTGCCGGTGTAGGAGACACGCCACCATCGATGTATTCGCCGTCGCGGTAGGAGTAGACACCGGTGTAGGATAGTAGGTGTCGGTGTAGGAGCATGCACCTGGCCCAATACTAAAGCCTCAGTCTTCGCAGCGCTCCTCGTAGGCTTGACGCTCCTCAGCGTGGCTTTCCGACTCAGCATGACGTCTTTCCGACTCCTCCAACCGGTCATGCCCCGTTCATCCCCAGTTCTCTCTCTCATTTCAGCCTGTGGTACTCTCGATCGAGACGTAGGAAACACGTCTTTTTGGCGACTTCCCCTCCAAGCCCCCCGCACTCGCCCTGGATGATCCTTTTGCCCAAGGGCCTTATTCATGGATCATCCTGAGACGGAGGGGCCGGAACCATCTCCCATCGCTCAGTCGAGCCAGACTATTTTAAATTAACAAAAATATTAGAAATGAACTTATAATTAGTAAACAACAACTTTTAAATATATACTTACAATCTTGGACGCCAACTCAGCAGTCTCGCTCTGCGGGAACACATATACCCCTCGTCATTTTTCACCATTCGACCCAGCATAAATGTCTGCACTCTACTTGCATCGTCAACATCATCAATAACTGACTGAGTGCCGTCTTCATTAGTTTTAGTCAGTAAGCCCTCGCTCTTCCACTTCTCCAACCGCCCCGTGTATCCAGCTCGCCCCATGAAGTGCTTGTAGATATTCTTCGCCCGGTTACGTCTCGCTTTTCTTGACGTAACTGTTACAAAATTTGTATATTTGTAAGTTATACATAATAAAAAAAATTTGTTAAATTTTATTCCTTAAATAATTAAGAAAGAATAATTGTAAAAGTACCTTAAACTCTTCAGTCTGGCGATGGTCGTAGAATATCTTCCAGTCCTCCTCCGTGATCATACCATCATACACTACCCACGGCGGTGACCTCTTGGAGCCCGGTTTGGTAATCCAGCCATCTACCAACCGATGCTTGAACTGTCGCAGTGATGTCGCTAGAAGTGATTCAATCTTCGTCCGAAGTTCATCCGCGACCTTGTACTTCTTCTGCACCATCTGCCACATGATGTCTTTGTCTGCCTTTTCTTGATCTTTCCAGTCCTTATTAATCGAGCAATGGGATTTTACCATCAATCCCAAGTAGGAAGCAAACTTCTGCTTCGACCCACCACGATGTCGGAGGTACTTGTCCCAGATCAAATCGATGGGAGAATCTTTTTCTCCTTCAACCCACGGGTCGGTCCACGTCCCTTCCGAGGGGGCTGCGAAGTAGATGCAGCTGGTGGTTCTTCAGTAGGGACGTCATCGTCAATATCATCCAGCCCCAACAGTAAGTCCTCTTCGACTCTATCGTCAGGATCCATAATCTGAAAAATAATCAACAATTAACAAGGTTAATACGAACATCTACTGAATCAAATATTGAAACATGACAAAAATTAAATAATATAATATTGTCAACCAAACTTACAAAATAACATTTCATCGTTCAATCCACAATCCTTCATTGTGGTCGGACCTTCGATATTCAAAATTAGTTACATTATCTACCTCCATCGGCAACCGAATAGGTACATCTGTTTCATCTTCACAGTCGTATTCATCCTCATCAACAATATTATCAATCCCAACTATCGATCTTTTACTCTGCATTACAATAGACCATCTGGGATTAGATTGATCACGACAGTAGAATACTTGTTTTGCCTTTGATGCAACAATAAAGGGTTCATCAGTAGGAGCCGCTGTCGTTAAATCAACTAGCTTCATACCATGATCCTCCTCACGATATCCCTGTTTGTTGTCCACCCATTTGCAACGAAATACGCAAGTTTCATAACTAGTGTAATTCAAGACCCAAATATCCTCAATAACACCATAATATTCGTTCTTCAGTGTATTACGACTTGTTCCTGTGAAAATGTCTTGTGAAGCGATAAGATGCACACCACTGTTCTGGTTTGTCGATTTACAATCTTGACGTGCAGTGTAAAAAGAAAATCCATTTACATCATATCCTTCATACGACAACACATCGAGATTTGGACCAAGTGCCAACAATGGATCATTTCATCCACGTTCCTTGAATCTTCATACAACACCTTCTGTCTGAACCACTTAACAAATGTTGCATTCTGCTCTTTTTTTAATTTGGCATTACTCATCGTTGGGTGTTTTGTTTTGAGGTAGCTAGGTGTGCATCGAAATACGGTTCAACAACTTCTGAATGATTCAACACAACCAGATGTGCCTTGTTCAATGTATCAATATCAACTCTGCATAATTTTTTCCCACAGGTACCAACCCCTTTAAGCCTGCCATCATGTCTTGCTTTCGGTAATCCAATAACATCAACACCGTCTAAGTAATGAGTGCAGAAGTCAACTACTTCCTCTGTTACTGTCCCTTCAATTATGCTTCCCTCTGGACGCCGACGGTTTTTCATTTTCTTTTTCAGTATACCCATATATCTCTCAAACGGATACATGTATCGAAGGTATAACGGACCACAATGTTTGATCTCTCTAACAAGATGAACAAGTAGATGCACCATAATATCAAAAAACGAAGGAGGAAAATACATTTCCAACTGACACATGGTGATCACAAGGTCATTCTGTAGTTTATCCAGCGTCTCCACATCAAGCACTTTACACGAAATTCCTTTGAAGAAAACACATAAATTTGTAATAGTTTTCCTGACATCAGCTGGAAGGATTCCACGGAGAGCAACCGGAAGTAAGTGCTGCATCAGCACATGATAGTCGTGAGACTTCATCCCTACCAATTTAAGATCAGACATTGATACCAAACTTGATATGTTCGATGAGTAACCGGATGGCACTTTAATATGACGAAGAGAACTACAAAAACTTATTTTCTCTTCTTTGGATAATGTATGACAAGCGGGAGGCAAGAATGTTCTTTTCCCTCTTTGTTGTGGCGCGAGTTCTTCTCGTATACCCAATTCAACCAGATCTTTTCTACCCTTTAAATGGTCTTTTGTCTTTCCTTTCACGTTTAGTAGTGTCGCAGATACACTTTCACCAATGTTTTTCTCCACGTGCATAGCATCAATGCAATGTCTCACCTCTAAATGTTGCCAATATTCAAGTTCCCAAAATATTGATTTTTTCTTCCAGATGCTCTTTTCAGTGGCTTTAATTGGTGGACCGAAGTTGTTCACAACATTCTTCAACTGATTGTAAGTCTCAGCAGCAGATAGTGGTGGTCGAGCGACTGCATGATCCGTTTTTCCATCAAACTCTTTTGTCATCTTACGGTATTTGTGCCCTTTAGGAAGGAATTTCCGATGGCCCATGTACACATTTTTTCCACTGTGTTTTAACCGTATACTGCAAGTTCTATCTCCACATATAGGGCACGCTAGAGCTCCTTTAATTGTGTATCCCGAGAGGTTACCGTATGCAGGGAAATCATTGATCGTACAAAACAACATAGCCCGGAGCGTGAAGTTTTCCATACCATATGAATCATACACCGTCGCACCTTCATTCCACAACAATTTAAATCGTCAATAAGTGGTTGCAAAAACACATCAATTTTGTTTCCCGGTTGTTTTGGACCCGATATCAACAGAGAGAGGAGAATATGTCTGGGTTTCATACACAACCATGGTGGCAGATTGTATATTGTCAATAAAACAGGCCAAGTACTGTGTATACTGCTCAAAGTGCCATAAGGGTTCATCCCATCAGTGCATAAACCAAGTCTTAAGTTCCTTGGGTCTGTACCGAATTGAGGGTATATTCTGTCAATGTTTCTCCATTGTGGTGAATCGGCTGGATGTCTCAATTTACCATCATCCTTTCTATGGGTAGCATGCCATCGGAGGTTCTCAGCATCTTTCTGAACTGCAAACAAACGTTTGAATCGGGGAATTATCGGTAGATACCACAACACCTTCGCAGGAGAGCCCACTTTAGTGCTTATGTGGTTTCTGTCACCCTTTTTTACATAGCGTGATTCCCCACATTCAGAGCAATGGTCATCCAACTCATTCTCCTTCCAATACAACATACACCCATTTGGACAAGCATGTATTTTTTTATATTCCATACCCATCGGACACATTAACTTCTTTGCCTCATAAGTTGTTGTGGGTATCACATTGTCCTTTGGTAGTACATCTTCAGCAGTTGTAAAAGATCTGTAAAACTGACATCACTCCATCCATGTCTCGCCTTCAGATTGAATAGTTTTAGGACAACGCTCAATTTGTTTTGTGTTTGCGTTTCACATCCACTGTACAACGGTTCCTTTGATGCTTGCATCAGATTTTCGAATGATTTGGGTTTGTTGGAAAAATGTTGTTCAACATCTTCCATCATTGCATTAAGGTCCTCCTGATCATCTGAATCACTACCTAGTGAATCATCTTGAGTATCCCCAAAATCGTGTGAAGCATCCATTTCTGATTGTTCTGCAACGACGTTATCAGCACATTCAAACACTTGTACTGAATGTTGACCATGCAGTATTGTTATGGCTTCATAATCATCTGTAAACCCTCTGCGAATCAGATGATCCTTAATCTTGTCCACACCTCGGTATTTGAAGTCGTTCTTGCAATCGACACAAGGACATCGAATATATCCCTTATCCCTTGGTTTAAGATTGTCAACAAGGACTTTGCAAAATTTATTGACCCCTTCTAGGTACTTGATGTCCAATCTGTCACTGTACATCACTGAGCGCTCCATCTCCTTTTTCAACACACACAGATGTCGTGAACTCGTTCCATTGATCTCCTCTTTTTTTATTTACAGATTTAACAACCTAACCTATCCATCACCTACCTCTCACCTAGGAACAAGTTAATAATATACAGTAGTTCAGTGATAATTTCGGCAGCATTACCCTACAGTTCTCCTAGTGTAGATATATATATATATGAATTGTTTCAATTCATATATATATGTACACTAGAAGAACACTACGGTAATGCTGCTGAAATTATCACTGAACTACTGTATATTATTAACTCATTCACAACCTAGATGGTGAGATCAAAGGTCATTGGACAGTCCCAACAGGGACTATCTAAGACATACCTCTATCAGGTAAATCTCAGACAGGTAATTCTATGTTTGAATTGATTTTCCATTTTTTAATAGAAAAACAAAAATAAATTGAAACGTTTTAAATACCAACCTGATGAGTACTGGATGGTCAGCTAGCGCGAACAGCAAGAAGAGAGAGAGAGAAGTAGGCAAATGCTCTTGCGCGTAGTATATACACCTCGTCTTAATTCGATTGTCTTCTACCTCAGAGCAACCTAAGAGATGAAAAAATTGAAATATAAGTAATATTGAAAAAGTTAAATTCGATGGAATTAGTATCAGCTTAAATTCTGGAAAAAATTTGGCATGACCTTTACGTATTTTTAGACACTCCACATTTTTTTAAGGCAGAAACAAACACAGTACCAGCAACATTATTCGCAAACCATACGAATTATTATCAGACAGACAAGTACATATAGTAAATGTATAATAATAATATGATCAATGAACAAAAACAACCACCCCATTTCAACTTAATCTCACATTTCACCACACTATGCAAATATATATTCTAATGATTGCAGAATACAAGTAGAATTTAGTAATGTTTATTTGTGACAATATTATATATATATGTACATGTACGTATAAGTATTTGTTTCTAAAATCATAATCAGAAATAAGTGTTTTACCGTGGGTTCTGATCAGGCAAACCGGTGGCAGAGGTTGACAGCAGCAGAAGTGCGACAAGTAGACAATCCGACCGTGTGTAGTGACACCTATTCAATGAAATTAGAATATAAGGTTTTAATTTGAAAAAATATGAATAATTGAAATAAACAAACGAATATATTTTGAATAAACCATGTTATTGAAACATTTTTAAAAAAACTAACCTAATGAGTAGGGATGATCGAGTCACAAATGGGATGGAAGAGGAATTTTTCAACCGTAGTAACACCTATCCAATAAAATAAGAATAAGGTTTAAATTCTGGAAAAAATTGGGCATGACCTTTGCGTATTGCTAGAGACTTCACACTTTTTTTAAGCAGAAACAAACACAATAGCAGCATAATAGTAGGCTAAGAGGTGCATCCTACATCACACACTACTAGTAACATTTTTTAGAAAAGACTGCAGTAACAAAGCAAATGACAATAATTCTATGAAAACAAAAGCACATCCCGACATTTATGCCGGTATAAACCATTACCATCGACACATTTTTTATAATTAAAATGTGGATATCAATAAAGAGTTACTACTTTTCCACATGGGCCCAAAATCTTCAACAAATCAATATAACCAAATCAAATATACTATGATGATAACTTTCCAACTCATTGAGATACCTATTCATATTAGCCTTGGTGCCAGTAAATACCAATGAATCTAAAAGGACATTTTTTTTATCGATGGTTGCTAATGACCCATTTCAATTTTCAAACCCTAATCTATAATAAGTAACATTAACTACTAATAAAGTTCACACATTATATATTAAAAGAATGTAAACATCTGTAGAGATCGAGCTTCACCAGAGGGGGAGCTTCGGGAGGAGGCTTGCGCTGGGCAGTGGAGGAGCTGGGGCGGCATGCGCTAGTTGGGCAGTGGAGGAGGCTTCACCGGAGGCGGCGACTGGATGGGCGGCGTCGCGGCGCGGCTTCACCGGTGGACGGCGCGACAGGCGAGGGGGCGGTGAAGGCGGAGAAGAATGACGTGACGGCTCGCGGAGTTCGACCACCAGAGGACGGGCACACGCTCGACGGCGGAGGAGGACGACACAGCTCCACCGGCGACAGGGGAAGAAAATCGTCGAGGAAATCGCCCGGGGGGAAAACCAGAGAACACGGGGAGGAGGAAGAAGGAAAGGTCGGGTTTTTTAATTAAACGACTTTTAAATGACGGTTCATTAAGAAACCGTCGTTTAAGACCTGTGTTACGGGAGAAATAAACAACGGTTTTACAAAAACCGTGGTTTATAATATTTTTGGTATGTCTTTAAACGACTGTTCCAAATGAACCGTGATTATATACACTTTATACGACGGTTAGTGCGGAACCGTCGTTTTATCTTCAAGGCGGACGAACTATATATGACGGTTATATAGAGAACCGTCATTTATGTGATGAGGCGTGCAACATATGTGACGGTTTTCTTAATAACCGTGGTTTAAAAGATTTAAACGACGGTTACATTTTTAACCGTGGTTTAAAGTGCGTCATTTAAAATCTTTTTTCTACTAGTGGCCCTTGTCCCCAAGGGATCCAAACTCTTTCTTATGAAGGTTTATGAGTCCGGATCTGAGATACCTCAGCCTTTGAACAATAGAATAGAGGCGACTTCCCGTTGGAGGAGGCTCCCACGCGTCCCGAACCAGGGGAAGAAATGAGGGGTTTTCGGTCCAGAGATTGAGAAATTTAAACCTTCTTTTGCGAGGGACAGGAGCAGGGAGAGAGATAATCATGGAGCTAGGATCAAAGGGCAGGGGGGAAGAAAGGTCGCAAAGCTGGTGGGGAAGGCAATTATCCATTCCTCGTTAACTAGCACCCTGTCTATCTTACCTAAGATGCGACCACGATCATATTGTGTATTCCACCAGGTGAAGAAGCGCCAATAGAATCGAAGATCTTGCAGCTCAGCCCTAGAGACACACTCAGCAAAGTCACGGTAGTCTCTAGGGTGAGGGTTGTGATTGCTAAGCCTATCTTGAGGAAAGAGGATGTTGTTAAAATCCCCAGCCACCACCCAAGGGCCTGTGATGCTTTGGTTGAGAGTGGAGATATCCTCCCACAGGAGCGTTCTAAGAGCGAGGTTGTTCCTCCCATATACCATAGAAAGGGTAAAGTCCACGGTGCCCATGATTGAAGCCTTGCATGAGAGAACTTGGTCAGAGTAGTGAATAAGGGAGAGAGTAATGATGGAAGGGTTGAAGAGAACCCAGATGCGACCATTATGGTCAGCACCATAGTTATGAAGAAAACTCCATGTGGGGAAGAAACGAGCAAGAATTGGAAGGTGGTTGTTGCACGAGACATGAGTCTCAAGGAGGCCGAACGCACAAAGATTATTGTTGGCCACAAATTTTTGGATTTCCTAGAGTTTGGAAGGGTTATTACATCCCCTTACATTCCATATTGCAATATTCATGGGGAGGGGGTGATGTGAGGAGAGGGGGAGAGGGAGGCAGTACCCTCCTCAAGAGCATCAAAGGAGTTAGCTAGTTGAAGTGAGAGATCATTAGGGACAGGATTTGGGGCCTTACCAATAGGACCTTTACCATTAGAGGGGACTACCTGCTAGGGTGCTTCGAGGATGGGAGCAAGCTGAAGCAGAAGGGATGGTGACATCATCACTTCAGGCGGGTTAGATGGGGACGGGGAGCAGGGGTCACTGGGACGAGAGGGAGCCAGGGAGACAGAGGAGCGGGCCTGAGCCATGGTAGAATGGGCAGGCTGTGAAGACTGAAGAGTCGAAGAAGGGGGATTAGGAAGCTGGGCGGCGGCCGGGCCCAGAGAAGCAGGAATAGGGTGTGCCTTGGCACCAGGAGATTGAGCCAAGGCTTGCTTGGGAGGTTCCTTTACAAGATGGCAGCCTGAGGAAAGGGGGAGGGAGTGGAGAGCTTTGAGGTCTGATTTGGGGGGCCCAACAAAGACTTCTGAGTCTGTCCTGTGCGGGCGGGCTCAGGCCGGATAGAGGACTGACATCGGGCAGAGGAGTGTCCGAGCATACTACAGGAGGAGCAGGTAATAGGCTCCCATTCATAGACTACATGTTGGACCCGGGTGCTACTAGGGGCGCGGATCTTGATCTCTCTAACTAGAACAAGATTGAAGTCAACTTCGACAAGGAATCTGGCATAAGATATTCTAGCTTTGGAAGCCGTGGATTGGTCAGTATGAAGAGGGGAGCCAATCTTAGAACAAATTTTTTTTAGGCTAGATTGAGACCAAAGGCTAGTATGTAGGCTCGGGAGTTGAATCCACACAGGGATACGATTGAGGTCTTTTGGATTGAAGGAGAAATTGGAAGACCATTTCTTAAGGAACAAAGGGGAAGAATAGAGGAGCCAAGGACCCTTGTCTAGCACCTGCTAGAGATCTTCTTCTTTACCAAATTGAAATAAAAACCAGCCCTCTTCATGGAGCAGGATTTGGGGGGTAGCCACAAAACTCCAGGCTCTTTTCATAAATTCTTTGACTATATTAAAGCCAATTTTTTTCCCCGGATTTAACCTACTAATGCATTCCTCCAATATTCAATTTCAGGTTCAAGGTCATTCTGTTCAATAGTAACGAAAGGGCCATCCGTGTCTATTATGTCATTGTTATCCAAACGTAGAGGCATACCTCAGTTCGATTTCTGTTTAGGAAGTAGCATATCCAGGAAAGAGGGGTTAGACGTCGTACCTGACTTTGGTTTACTCTTGATGTGGGGAGTTCGTTTGGCCAAAGCAATCTTCCCGGCTTGAGCAGAGCTTCCCAAACCCTTGGTGAGGGGCGTAAAATCCTTGTTCGCTCCCCCCGAGGATGAAGGATCAGGCTGATTCAGGTATTTCTGTAACGCCACATCAATTGGGGGCCACGAAAGATCAACATATAAATCGAGTGTAGGGGCACAACACTGGATCCCATCAGAGGGTGTCTGAACCCTCCAATTCGAATGAAAAATAATCTGGTCTGTAGCAACAGGACCCTCAACCAACTCTGCAGCAGCACTAGCAAAACTTTCAAAGGGAATCACGGCCTGTGAAGGGGCAATCGGGTTGACCGCCTCAAAAGGGTTAACCGCCTCTGAAGGGTTGACTGAAGGAGTGGCCTGCTGACTAATTTCCACACCAGCTCCTGGGGCCGCGGGGAGTTTCCACCAAGACCGGCACCACAAATCTCCACACCAGCTCCTGGGGCACGAGGGAAATTTCCACCAAGACCAGCACCTCTACTGTTAGGGTCAGCTGTCCCACTGTGACCAACGATTGCAGGGGGAGCAGCTACTGACAGGGATCCACACCAGATCCAAGCTTCACCGACAAACCTGGAGCGCTAGAAGAGTTTCCACCGAGACTAGCAACCGACGGTCTGAAACCAAGACCAACAGAGGAGGAGCCCAGCGGCTGAGGAGGCACCCCGTCAACACCCTGCACACCTGGAGAGCAGGCGCCAGAAACCGCCGCATCACATACCAAACCTGGAGCCACCGAGAACTCTTGAGGCGAGCACACAACTGGAGTCGACAGAGAGGGGAGAGCCGATGAAGAAGCTACCGCTTGGGGGATAGCTACCAGAGAGGGGGCGGCCGAGGAAGCAGGTAACACCATGGCAGCGGCTGACAACGAGGGAGAAGCCACCGGAGACGCGGGATGCGCGCGGTACGGCGCTTACCCATGGCGACGGAGCGGAGCAACCAGAGCAAGACGACGATGAAAGAGGGGGGGGGGGGGGGGTAAGCGCCACCCGACAGGGGCCTCCCCTCCGACGGGGACGGGGCCTGCGGAGGCTCAACGGTGCCGGAAGTAAATCAACGACGGCGAAGGAGTGAGCAGAAGCGGTTAGGAGGAGGGAGGACATACAGAAGCAACGGGAAGAAGAAGCGCGTGCCCGCGCGTTCTCCTAGACTTTTAAAAACGTAAAAGCGGGTTTCCTCAAAATTTCCAACCTTACTGTACCGTGACGTTATTCGACTTTGAAATCGTCATGGTTGATAAAAATGTTTCATCTCGATTTTACACGCGGCAGAAATGCACGTACTCTTGAATAAAATTCTAGCAATCGTATTCAGTAATCAGATAAAATAAACACAATGACTTTTTAGGAAACTATATAAGTATTTTTCTGTATGATTAGCTAAATCCTGCCCCGCCTCCTGGTTTGATTTTCTAAACATCAATGTTCAATCTCGATCGTAATGAATACGGATTCACAATGTATTCAAACTTATAATACATAAAGTCTTCTCTCTGTGCCAACCAGATACATCTAAGGCTGCGACTTTCATATATACATATAAATATTACATAAATACAGTCATCTGCACCGTTGACTTCGTATTCTTACATAATCGTGGAGACGTTATATTTTATTACATACACTCCAATACTCTATAAGTTGCTTAGGGAAGATTTGGCAGATAGCAATAAGTACCAAAAAAATGATAACATTTAATTAATAAAGGCCTGGAGCTGAATATGGAAAAGTCGGTGGCGTTTTGTATTAATGCCACTGACAGTGAGAAGAGCATGGTGGAACATATCTTCAAATGTCATGTTGGTACACTGCCTACAACATACCTTGGATGCCCCTTGGGAGCGAACACTAGGAAAGAGGCCACTTGGGAGCCGGTTATTCGAAAGTTTGAAACAAGATTAGCTACCTGGAAGGCTACGAGTCTGTCCAAGGCGGGACGGGCAGTGCTTGTAAGATCGGTATTGGAGTCTATCCCGCTTTACTATGCTAGCCTATTTGTAATACCATCCAAGGTGAGAAAGAGACTAGTCTCCCTGCAGCGTATGTTCTTCTGGGGTAAAAATAAACCCCACTTCCTCACTCCGATAGCATGGCACAGGTTGACACAACCGAAGAAAGAAGGTGGCTTGGGCTTTTCTAACCTTGAAATGAGGAACTTATCATTTTTGGCCAAGTGGTGATGCAACTATGCGAAAAATTCCAGACCGCTGTGGAAAAAAGTTGTGCAATCTATCCACGAACTTCGAGATGGTTTGCACATGGGCGAACCAAATGGTGCTACTGCTAAGATTCCGAGTATATGGTCTTCGATAGTCACAGCCACATCAAAGAATCTAGTGGTACAGGATACTCTTGAGGAGAATATACAGATTAAACTAGGTAATGGAGAAGACATCCTATTCTGGCATGACCGGTGGTGTGAAAGTGGTGTCTTAAAGAGATTATTTCCGAGACTCTACCGACTGACGGAGTGTGAAAATATACTTAGCAGGCCAAGGGCAGTGGATTAATGGCTGTTGGTATTGGGAGATGAAGTGGAGAAGACCACTATTTGAGTATGAGCAAGTGATGGTGTCGTAATTAACGGAATTGCTCCAGCCCCCCACATCGTATAATCATGAAGATAATAGTGCATGGAAGACCGGGGACATACGCTGCGTATCCAGGTATGTGAACCTGATATTACATGCATCTACTCGACCTAACCTTCAAGTTGTAGGCGGCCCAAACTTAAGCCTATTGTGGAGGGGCTTGTGTGAGCCTCGAGTGGAAGTCACTATATGGCTCACAGTTATGAGGCGACTTGTTACTCGTGAGCTGCTTTTTGAAAGAAACCTGGCCCCCCTTGGACAAAGCTTGTGCCCTTGGTGCAGTAGGTCAATGGAAACCTTGGAACATGTCCTGTTTATGTGTCCAAAAATCAGAGTGGTGTGGGAGCTACTGCTAAGGTGGTGGAACATCCAATTCACTTTTAAAGATTCAGTTTCCGACATCTATCAAGACTGGTTTGCAGTTAGTCTCTCAACCAAGACAAGAAGAATATGGAGGTCTACTTTATGTTACGGGGTCTATTATATTTGGATGCAACGTAATGATGTGATCTTCCAAGATGAAGTGATAAAGGTAGAACGGGTGGTTTCCCAAACAAAACTTGGAATCTGGAGATGGACTAAGACATGATGGCGTAGGTTCCCTCTGTCGTGTAATATCTTTCTTGATCTAGTGGCCTTAAAAGACTATTTACAAGGATAATTGTGGTGATTGGGTATTGTAAGATCCCCATTTCCATTAGTTGGTCGTCTAGAGCTGTACTAGGACATGGTGGGTACTCTTTTTCCTTCTCCGGCTTTTTCCCACTGGGTTTTGCTTGAGGAGGTTTTAATGAGGCCCGTTATACCGGTCCGAAAATTTATTAATAAAATGGCCAATGGCCCAAATTATCAAAAAAAAAAAAACAAAGCAAATCAATCATATTGAATATACATATTTAACTTCCCATCGGGACATCACATAAAACTTGTATTCCAAAAAGAAAAGAAAAATAATATACATATCTAATACTTCTAAGGTTCTACGAAACAACAGACAAAAACATAACATATATATACACATAGTAATATACTATAAGATGCTATTGTAGGTCAACCAAAAGGTTTTTCTATGTTTCTCCCTTTTCCTTGTTTGTTATAATATGTAAAGCTCGTGATGGAGTTCGTAAACTTTATATTATGTAAAATGAGAGTGTCAAAAGAAGAAAAAAAGATTAGGTAGGATGGAGAGGTGAGGTTCAACTAGCCATAATATAAGCATCATGCATGACGTGGAGGGTGCTTTGAACATCAAACAAAAAACGTGCTATTGTCTCATCGAATACGAATGTACTCCTCATAACAAGCTGCTATATTATCACTACTATTTATTGTTTGCGTTTTCTGCATGTAGTACTACGTATGCCAACAATATCTGCAATATTTAATTATTTGACTTTGTAAATTTTGTCCTTCAAGTGACGTACACATTGTTTATGAAATAAATGTAGCCATTTTTTAGTACTGATTTAGATGTAACAAATCAAAATTGTCAAAGGCAATTATTGCTATCCTCCACGACAAAGCTATCATTATTTATTCTTTGTAATTAATATAGTAAGTATGTATTTATTGCTACATTATGTGATTAATGACATTATTCCGTATGGTAAGTTTGTGATTACACTAGATGGTTACATTAATAATGAAAATATATACATTGAATATTGAAAAATTGTACAATAAACTATTCTACATTAATTTTTTTATAGTTTAATGGAAACCTCGTTACATAGGCAATACTATGGCATGATATCTTTCTCGTCAAACATAGAATGAAAACGTACAAGAAGAAGGGGGAGATGTAAGTGAAACGAAGTATTCATCTTAATCCACTTCGACTTTCCTTACTATCCTACGTTACCTGGTTTCGATCACAAGTTTCGCAAGGGAGAAAGAAAGAGGGGAGAGCCTTTTGCTAGAATCGAGCTCAAGTTTGATTGCCAATTATAGCGTGTCTTACTTCATGGGGGTACACTTCTATTTATAGTGTTTTGTTACCTGATCTCATGCTGCCATCCTGTCTTTTTACATGTATAAGTACAATTTTACCCTTCTTTAATAGCTTTGGCCGGTCATAGGCGACCGGCCGCACTACGCTTTATCCTGCCTGAATCCTATTTCCATCAAGCTAAAGGTGGCCGGATGCTCTATGTGTTTCTACTTCCATCCGGCTAAAGGTGGCCGGATGCTCTATGCGTCCTGTTTGGCTTGGTACCATTTCTTCCCTTCTCATAGTCCCACAAGTTCTATCCTTTTGAATTTAGATGAAGAAAGTAGAACTTTAGTGTCGTTTTTGAGGAAAAAATTTGCGGCTGCGTGCGGCCATCCCCGAGTTTCTTCACCCTGTCTGTGTTCCGTCCTTTCCTCATCCCAGTCGCACAAGTTCTTTTTCTTCATATTTGGAGAGAAAGAACTTCTTTAAAGGTCATGTGCGGAGCTCGTGACTCGTCTTTGTTCTGCGCCGCTCTTTTCAAATTTTCTCGCCTGTTTTCGATGTAGAATACGTAAGGTCCTTTTTCGGCTAACGTCAGAATCGTCTTTAGGAAGCGTGTAGCCTTCTCTCTTATTTCTGCAAAAAATTGATTTTTGTCTGTGCATATATATATTTTATTTATTCGGGCGGGAGAAACTTCCCTTTAAAGTCTAAATATTTTGGGCTTCCTTCTCTCTCCTTCTCCGCTCTCTTGCTCTCGTCGTCTCCCTTTCGATTCTCTGTTCCCTACTTTTATCGCCATCGCACCTGTTTCCCTGCTGAATTTCTACGATGTCTTCCTCTTCTGGAAAGAAGAACAAGGCTGCCGCCAACTTCTCACCGGCCATCGAAGCAATCCAAAGCTCTCGTTCCTCAAGTGGTTTTCGCCCTACCCTTCTTCAATCTTCGAAACCCTTTCTGGACGGTCGTGAGCCTTTCCTTCTTCCCTCGTTTTTCCTCTCTTACTAACTGTCTTAGAGGCGTCGAAGTCCCACTAGGCACCCAAATTTATCTACCAACTTCTAATTCTCATCCCAACGACGATTTTGGTCTCGGGTACGTGGTTACGCCGATTTCTTCCCCTACGGCTTGACCATTCCCCCGCACCCTTTTGTCTTGGGGTTCCTGCTCCGCCGCTGCTGCTCTCTCGCCCATTTCACTACAGGAAAAATAGCTTTTAGCGATCAACAATATTGGTCGCCGATGATGATGATTTTCGTCGTAAGTGATAATAACGATAAAAAAAAGAGTTCGTCACCAGTGGTAGCTAAAGGTCCGTCGCTAATAGTATTTGCGACCAACCAAATTTGACGGTCGCTAGAACATTAGTGACTAACTATATACATTGTATCTAATGAAATAGCGACCAACCAAATACCTTGGTCGCCAATGCATTAGCGACTATGTGAAATTGGTCGCAACGCTTTTAACGACTAATGTGAAATTAATCGCTAACGCTTTAGCGACTGCAATATTATTGATCACTGGTATTGTAGTGACAGATAATATAAGTGGTCATTAATGTAATTTACGACCATTATTAATATCTAAGGGTATTAGAGAAAATTTGTACTTTGGATTCAATGGTGACAAACAATTTCGGTCACTAATGTTATTAAAAACCAATTTTTACATGGTATTTTAGCGACCAAAATTTTCATATAATATGTTTTTTTTTTTGTAAACATTTACATTCTAATTTTTTTTTTCACCTTCCATATCATTCTACTTAGTCAAAATGCTGAAAAAACTGTAAGTACATAATCATGAGAATCTTCACATAAAAAATGCTTAGACAACTTCATTTATAACCATACGACTAGAATATTATAACAATAGTTGGATACACAATATCAAAAGATTTACAATAACGTTTTGTGAAGAAACAAAGAAAAGTAACAAAATGGCATGTCAAAAAATGTCATTTAATGTGACGCAACTTCAAATTGAAGTTAAATGTCATTTGCATAAAAAAAATCCCTTAACTAACTTCTTCGGCCTCCCCTTCTGAATAATATGAGCCACTTTTTACTGAGAGAAAAACTGACGAGTGGATTGGACCGATTTTTCCCTTGACATATACTCAAACAATTTACCACATCAAGCCACCAAATTAGAGACCCCCTCAATCATGACTCTGAGATTACAATGTTAGTTATATCAGGAGCAGTTACCCGGTTCTTGGAAACAAGTGGAGCAGGAAACAGTGGAGCAGGAAACTTGGGATGATGTGAGGAGGAGTAATCTCTCTAACTGGTGATCAGCATTCAACAGATCCTGTAATCACAATAAATAGATATAATAAATAACACAATAACAACTCCTCATCAACATCCGAAGTGTGTAAACTGTAAGGATGCAAAGAACATGAAAACAAAATGCAAGCAATCAGAGAGCACCTTCACTCTCAATCTTTCAAGGAAATTCTTCCTTAATAGTATTCTCTTTGAATACACTAGCTTCATATCCAAGATAATGCAACAACATGAGACATACATTACTCATCAGCTAGAATAACAACGGTTTCACATATTTTAAAGAAGATACTATTAAGAAAGGCTTAAAAGCGAAACAAAAACAGATTCCATCATGCTTATATGGTGGATATAAACAGAGGCAAATGCTAAAGTGAATTGAGCAATATTAATAAACAGCAGAACAATTCGTTACTTACACAGCAACAATAAGAACCAGTTCAAGCTTGCTATCTCACTATTTTTTAAGCTTATGTAATAGCCAACAAAAACATATTCGATTAGGCAACCAGCAATACACAAAAGCACTCATTGCAGCAGCAATGTACCCAAGTAAATATTTTTTTTACCTTTGCCAACTCCCTCTGTTCAAAACAGCTACTTGATTTACACTGGATAAACACGTCTATTTCACAAGAAAAAGTGGCCAGCAGCAACACAATGATTTAAGATTGATAGAAATTGGTGAGAAAGGAAGATTCAGATGTACATGATACATTAGCTGGATTGAAAACATATATACAATTTATTCGAATCAACTTACCTTTGAGTATATAAATAGCTCAATTTTTCCATTTCCCTTCTAAATCTGCATGAACAAAAAAACAAATTAGATTGGCCCCTAGAAGATAGCATAAGAGAGGACTTCTAGAGAAACAATTGTGCACAAAATTAACCATAGATTTAAACATAATCATGTACTTAGTGTTCTTCAAAAAATATGGCTATGCAGGAACTGACTTAATCATGTGTGCAACAAAGAATAAAACAAGTAAGACAAGCAAGGTCTCTCTGCAATTATATAGAGTTAAGAACATTTTTTAGTACTTGATTGAGAAAATCAGGATACTTCTGAGTGAAAACCAACAACTAAGTGTATTCCATTAACTGTAGAACTTCGCCACCTCCAAAATCAGAAACCAACAAAATCGGCAATGGCTTCCACTAATAAAAGTCCAACCGAAAATATAAATAAAAATTAAAGAATCTTACTCCATTTAAGCCGCACAACTGGAATATTCAGAACTGAAGCGATTCATCCTCTATATATTTTCACGGGTCCGACTGTCAACAAGCTAGAGACGATAAATGAAATTAGAGAAAAGAAGTTGATAGAACAATAACTCGGTGACAGTGGAGAAAATAGGACCTTGAGCTATAAAAGAAACTCATTTTAGAAATGGCACTAAATTGATCAACAAAGCTAAATACAAGGTGATAGGCATGAATAATATGTACTTTAAACAAAAGAATAACTTTTAAAATATTTAAGAAAGCCTCTGATTTTAATTAGACTAAAACAACGACAATGGGTCTAGGAAATATATATATATATATATATGAGATAGAAAACAACATTTATTTCCATTCCAGTGTTGTCAATCAAATAGCAAACATCAAACAACATTATTGGAGAAGACTTCTAATTTTAATCAAACAGCAAACAAGAAGGTGTCTCGGTAAGATATATGAGATAGAAAACTTCATTCTTTTGCCATTGAAGAAGGCTTCTGATTTGAATAAAAAAGCAAACAACACTACATGAAGACTGTTATCACACATACTGTCACAAACTCAATACATAGACATATAACCTAGTAATACCCATCAGATTTTAGCGGTTACACAAACAACACAAAATAGCCACAAGTTAGGATAAATCTTTATCTGCTGATGACAAAGCAGTACTCATCCTCACTCCTGTAGAAAATTGTCTAATCATACCATATTTATAGCTCTACTCATACTTCTATACATCTGCTTTCCTACTTTTATTAGAAATACATCTATCTGTTTGTACCTTCCGTTAATATTTCTACTTCTATGGAAGTGAATCATAGCTAGCTAGTCAATTAATTACCATATTAACCAAAATAGTAAGTAGTAGGAAGCACTAGTTATTGAGAATGCAGACTGAACAATTTACACTTCACATATAAAATATACCACAGAGGAAATTGCAACACTGCTTACATTTCAATACAGTCGGACAAGATTAAAGAGTTGCCTCAGTATACAAAGAAAGAGATAGATTCATTGAGCTGCTTCATTTATGCACGATATAGTAGAGCCGCTCCCTTGCGATTATTCTACTGCAGTTATATGCTGAAACAATGTGCTTACAGAAAAAAAAAAGTGTACACCTCATTGATCGATTTGAAAGCCCACAAAGATTCACAATTGTAGACTCATGCAGATAAAAAAAGGTACGGAAGAGTAAAATCTCATTCCTTTTAACTCATGACTTTCCATCAGAAAGACAATAGCAGACTAAAAGTTCGATAAACCCCTCTTTTTTATCTCTTAACACTAGCAGCAGATTGGACATCACATACTCTTTTTTTTAAAGGCAAACATTTAAAGCCTTTGTTCAATGTGCTCTTTAAACCCCATAATTGGTTCAGATGTTTACATGAAAAACTTTATTCATTAACCTGAATACGACACTTCTTTGTGTGCTGTTCATAATCCCAAGACGTTTAGCACACTCAAAACGCTGTAATGAACTCAAACATACCAAATCAACGTGAAGATGTTCCTTGTAATTCATTGGGTTCTTCACAAACAGAGTCACGGGGTTATGATCATGTTTGCCTTACTAAACATATTGATTTATGTGGAAAGGTTCATTATAGTATATAGCACACAAACAGTCAAGAGATTCATGGCTTTAAACGGTACTACCAACCTGTTATGACTCAATCGAGCCTGGAAGCGGCTCCACTCATTAGTACACACAGAGAAGATAAAAAAACGACTGAGGTTTTCGAAATCCATAGAACATTAAGCATCTGAAAACTGAGAAACATCATTTAGACCGACTTCACAAGGATTAAATCACATCATGAATAAGGCTGATTACTAATTGCAGAAAAGAAGATATAGAAAAACAACACAGGAGAAAGGAGAGAAAAAAACAAAGACTTAATCTGGTGGGCTCTCAACCCTGCGCGGTCGACTTACCCAATCGTTTTTAGGGTTTTCAAATTCTTTGATCTTCGACAATGCTACAAAATTATTCCCCCTCAAGTCGATTTAGTTGTGGAACTGTCGCAAAGCTCCAAATCGCCTCTGAAACTCAAAAAGCTAAAGCCAATTCCATTACGATAGCACACATAAAACCGCACGGCGTGAAAAAGGAATTAGAATTATGGGATTGGAATTAGAAACCTAACCTTGTTTCTTCAATGCAGAATTAACTCAGCAACATACAGAGAAATGCGTCAATGAACTGATACGACTGAATCGATTGAATGTGAATAAGTATATGTAGTGCGATCGGTGAGAAATTTTGGGTAACAGTCATATATTGTTACCGGAAGAAGTGAGAAATCAGTTGGTGATGTGAGAAGAAGAATTTTGGAAATTATGGGGTTGTTCTATGGTGAGCTTAATATTAGGGATAAAGCTTCAAATACAAGCTTTTTGTTAAAGTTGTGTGTAGTTAACTAATAGTGGTTTGCCATGTGTACTATAGTCAACTTTTTGTGGGGTATGGGTATAGAAATATCCAATCAAAGCATGACATGTGTCCCATTCTTTTTGAAAAAATAGATTAATGTGCTAAAGCTAATGAAAGAACAGCCCCTATGAATCCACTCAGCATACCGTAAATAAAGTAGAAGTAGTTTTAGATTTCTTTTATCTATAATCCTGTTACTTATATCTAGAATTATACTTCTAATAACGACAAAACGTTATTTTTAACGATGAAAAGAAAAATTGGTCTTTAAAAGTTACTAATAACGACAAAACTATATCTTTATCATAATTAATTATTCAATTATGACCACATATATACTTGGTCGCATACTTGGTCGCAAATGACCAGTTTTCCTGTAGTGTTTACACCCGAAGGCCATTGCGTATCTCCACGCTTTCGTCTGCCTCTACGAAGAAAACAAAATTCGCCCAGAGGGCACCGACTTTACCCGGTTCTTCACGGTTAGGGTTGACCCCGACAACCTAACCATCATCGCCAAGGCCGGGTTTTCACTTTTTGACCACAAAAGGTGCATGGGTGGAGCTCGCGGTGGTTCGTCATCATCCCCCCTCCGGCCGTTATCTAGGTGTGTCGTATTGTTCTGAAGTTGCCAAAGGTCAGCTTAGCTGCCCCTCTACTCCTCCGTCCGAGGTTCCAATCTCAAAGATCTGAAGGAGCGGAGTCGCGAACCATTGACAGTTGAGGCGTTCTTTACCAGAGCGCGCTTATCCTCGCTACAAACCTACTACAGTAAGTGTTAGTCTGTCAATATAAGTTTCATCTCTTTTTTATTGTTGTCTTTACCGTTTCGGCGCGTTGCATGCAGATTTCTTCCGGAAGGGGGACAAAATTGGTCCCTTCAACAGTTGGAACTTTGTTAGTTTCAAGAGAGGGGATGAAAAGATCAATTACTACGACTCGATAGATGCGGCCGTTGGTGCGGCTGAGCGACTCTTGGGAGATACAACTACCTCCAAAAAACGTTCCAGGCGAGAGGCAGAGGATGACCAAGCTGGTCAATCAAAGAAAAAGAAAAGTCTGGAATCTCCTGAACAAGCTAACGCCGGATTGCCAGGTACATGGCACGTGAGTCCAGAGTCTGGGCGCGTGTCTTTCTTCCTCTAACCCCTGGTTCGGATCTAGACCTTGGTTCTCGCCCGGAGCGGGAGTCTGGTCATCCGACCCCAATTTGTGAACAGTTTCCTGACCTATCAGGTTACTTTTCCTCAGATCCCACCCAAGAAAACACCCTGGATGCCACAGGGCTTCGGACGGATCCTCTGGCCGAACAAGGTTTTTTGATCAATCCCCTTTCTTTCATGTCTTTCCTTTTTTTTTAAAACAGTGCTCCCTTGTCCCTGGCTCTGCGTGTGTTTCATCGATTCTTCTGACAGCGAGATTGTGTCTGGTTTTGATTACCGCGGCAACACCTGTTCCTGTCAAGCATAAGCTAAAGAAGAACTACATCAAAGCCAAAGGCTCCGCTACCAGAGGCATCAGGGGAGGAACAAACCTCTGGCGGCCCTGAGGCTTCAGCCTCATTTTCTATTGACGTTGCTGCGGCCAAGGATGCGGCACGGGAAAGGATGATGGAGTACCGGCCGGTGCCCAAAAATCCTGAACTTCGGAGCAAGCAAAGGGAGGACACCATGGCCTCCTCTTCTTCTACCCCTCCTCCTGCTCAGGAGTCCTTCACCGGTCCCTCCCAGAAGGAAGGACGGTTTTACCATCATGGGCACCCCCTTCTTTTAATCTCTTGCGAGTCTACCAAGTACTCTACTGTCTGGAAGGAGGCAATAAAGAGGTCCGGCCATCCAGACGGGATCTTTGCTCCTCCAGCAACCGTCACTGCTATTAAAGAAAAGTTGCGGACTGGAGACGGGGGAGCAGACACCATTATGCGGCACTCCCTCCCAATAAAAGATGTTTTTGACTTCATGTGGGAGGGCATCTTCCGGGTTGGTGCATATTCCTTGATTTGAATAATTCTTCTGTATCTATTTCTTTGTTTGTCTTTTGATTTTGGTGATCTGTGCTACTGTTTTAGGTGATGTCCATGGCTCAGAGTGCTGAGGTTCACACCGGCAATCTCTAGACCAGGCTCCACTATGAGGAGAGCCGAGCCAATAATGCCCAAGAAGAATTAAGCGGACTCGCTCTACACACGATGCCTATGTCGACCACATTCAGTACGAGATCGACCTTAAGGCGAAGGAGAGAACTGAGGCGTTAAATAAAGAGCTGCGGTCGTCCCGGCAGGAGTGTGTTCATCAACTGATGAGTACGAATTACAATTGAAGGGCCTCCGAGGAGGAGAATTTTTCCCTTAAAACCGGATTCTTCATGCTGATGAAACTTTGATAGAGGTACGAAACCGTCTCGCTCTTGGAAAAGATGAGGCGGCACGAGCTTTTTCTGACTTGGATGTTTTGTATATCAGGTGCGGTCTGCTCATCGGAAAGAGGTGGCCGCCTCCAATCTGAAAATCCTTTCTCTTCAACGAGAAGAACTCTTTCAAGCAGGAGGTTGTGGCGCTCGAGCTGGAGAAGGAGGCCCTTGTCCGAGAGAATAAAGCCCTTATCGAGGAGAAGGGAAAGCTCATCCAGGAGCTCAACAGCTCGGCAGAAGAAAAGGCCGCACTGGAAGAGCAGTCAAGAACCTCTTTTGAACAAGAGAAGCAATCTCTGTTTCAGGGTTGCTCCATCTTAGAAGAGGAGAAGAAGGTTCTTGACGGGAGAAGCTGCTCTGTTAAGTGAGAAAGCTAGGCTGGAAGAGAGAGTGAAGGATTTGGAGAGTGCCATGTCTCGTCTCCAAATCGAGAATACTGAGTCCTCGAACAAAGGTAAGCCTCTGGATTTTGACTTTTGTTCCTTCATTTCTTGTCCTCATTCTTTGCCTTTATGCGTTCCGGCTAGGCCCGAACTCCGACAAATGTTGAAGCACATCCGGAAGCTAAACGACCGAGTGAACAGCGTTAATGAAGAGCTAGTTTGGTCAATACTCAACGCGACAAGTATTGGGCTCAGGTTTTGACTCTCGAGAGCCAAAGTGGCAAGCTCACGTTGTTCTCACGACAGTCCCAGGAGGAAATACAGAAGTAAGGCACCATCAGTGCCCATCTCAAGGAGTCTTTCGCTTATCAGTGCCGCAGGATAGCTAACATCTGCCGCCAAGCCGTCTCGAAGCACTTCTTGGAGAAAGGGGAGGTGCTGGATGATGAGCTATACAACGGGCTGGATTTTAATGTTATTGCCCACAAATCCAACTTTTCGTGGAGCTCGAGAGATTCTGCCGTAGGGTGAGACATGTTTTGGCCCAGGTCAAGCCTCCTTTCTTCCGGCCAGAAGCAATATCCAGCCATCCGTTGGAGGAATGCATCGCAATGCAGGGAGATCCAAGTCTCTTGAGAGTGTGGCTAACAGTGGTGACAAGCCAGCTGCAGAAAAATAGGATGGTTTTTCTCTCTTTGTTTTTAGGGGTTTTCTTTTGGTATGTATTTTTTGTGGTAGTCGAATCTTTTTGTAATGACCATACTTTTGTAATTAATTTACCCCATTTCTGGGAGGAATACAAGCTTACTTTTTTACAGCCTTTGTTGGTCTCTTACTGTGCTTTTGTCTTTATTCTCTTTTTGGCCACTTGCATACTACTGAGGCATTTCTTTTTTAAGTAGCACTCCTTGGGCGCAATACCTCATTACATGTTTTTTTTACATAAGCTTGGTTAGCCGAGCCCTTATTTTTACGATATGAAGAGCTTGTGGTTTATTGACCGAATTTTTATGTACATTTTTTCTAAGGCCTTTAAGGCTGCGATTTTTTAGCCGGATCCCTTTTTTTAAGAAAGACAAGATAGCCTGCAGCCTTTGTCTGGATTTTATTTTCAAGGCATGACAGCCTGCGGCTCTTCGGCCGGTGCTTACTTTCAAGGCATGATAGCCTGCGGCTCGTTGGCCGGTGCTTACTTTCAAGGCATGATAGCCTGCGGCTCGTTGGCCGGTGCTTACTTTCAAGGCATGATAGCCTGCGGCTCGTTGGCCGGTGCTTACTTTCAAGGCATGATAGCCTGCGGCTCGTTGGCCGGTGCTTACTTTCAAGGCATGATAGCCTGCGGCTCGTTGGCCGGTGCTTACTTTCAAGGCATGATAGCCTGCGGCTCGTTGGCGGTGCTTACTTTCAAGGCATGATAGCCTGCGGCTGTTGGCCGGTGCTTACTTTCAAGGCATGATAGCCTGCGGCTCGTTGGTTGGTGCTTACTTTCAAGGCATGATAGCCTGCGCTCGTTGGCCGTGCTTACTTTCAAGGCATGATAGCCTGCGGCTCGTTGGCCGGTTGTTACATCTTTATTTTTTCCAAAAAATATACCTCTTTATTGAAGAATAGATTTTATACATAGAACTTTTTCAAACACTCTCCATGCCAGGAATGCGGCAACTCGTACCCCTCACTGTTTTTTAAGCGATATGAGGCTCGTCCAGTCCTTTGGTGTACGATGTATGGTCCTTCACATTGGGGCTCTAGTTTCTTGGGCTGCTTGACCTCTCGGAGGACCAACTCTTCTGGGGCAAAACTTCGCTCTTTTATTTTGTTGTTGAAGTATCTCTCCACTTTGGATTTATCTTTTGTCATCCTTACTGCGGCGGCTACCCTGGCTTCATTGAGGAGGTCCAGGTGGTCCTGTATTCCTTGATTGTTGATTTCTTCATCATACGATTCCCACCTTACTAATGGTACTACAATTTCCGCCGGAATGACAGCCTCTAACCCATATGTTAGTCTATAGGGTGTTTCTCCTGTTGGCCCCCTTTCCGTTGTCCTGTATGACCAGAGGAATTGGGGCAACAACTCTGCCCACCTTCCCTTTCTTTCATCAAGCTTCTTCTTTATTGCTTTTACTATTTGACCATTCACATTCTCAACCTGTCCATTTGCTTGGGGGTGAGCCACCGATGCGAATCTTAAGTCAATCTTCCATTCTTCACAAAATGACCGAAAGCTTTCACAATTGAACTGTGCTCCATTATCAGTTATTATCGCCCTTGGAATGTCAAACCTGCATACCACATATTTCCAAACGAATTCTTGTGATTTTCTGGTTGTGATAGAGATAGTGGGCATTGCTTCGACCCACTTTGTAAAATAGTCAATGGCGACATACTTGAATTTGAACCTCCCAGGCGATGCCTCCGGGAATGGCCCTACAATATCTAATCCCCACATAGCAAAGGGGATTGGGAAAAGGATAGACTTCTGTTCTGCCGGAGGATTGTGTATTCTGTTTCCATGCTCTTGGCACTTGAAACACTTTCGTATATACTCCTTGCAATGTTCCATCATTTTCGGCCAAAAGTACCCTAGCCTCAAGATTTTGTGCACTATGGTTCTTTCTCCTTGATGGTGTCCACAGGATCCATCATGTACTTCTTTTATTAGTTCGGCCCCTTCAGCTATGGTAACACATTTTAGCGCCGGTCTTGTGAAAGATCGCTTGTATAGCTGGTCATTCTCAATGAAAAAGGATGCGACCCTTCTCTTGACTATTCTGGCCTCCTTCTTTCTTCCGGCTACTTTCCTTGGCGTATATACTCTATAATCGGAGCCATCCAAGATTCTGACTCTACACTCGATTCCACAGTATACACTTGAGCCTCGTCTATGCTGGACACAGTCTTGATTTCTAGCCATATTTCGTTGGGCACCCTTTCAGCCATACTTGCCAACTTTGCCAAGGCATCAGCCTCAACGTTCTCTTTGCGAGGAAGATGTTTTAATTCACATCTTTGGAAGTTTGCTTTTAGCTCTTGGACTTTGAGCAAGTATCTCCATAGCTTTTCCTCTTTGACTTCATAGACGTTGTCATGTTGTCTTGCCACCAATAGAATCTGAGTATACTTCTAATTTGCGAAAAGTAAAAATTTATAAGTTTTGTTTCTAATCAAGATTTTATAGGAAGGAAGGAATAGAGACGGTATCTTCCTATGGGACCTGTTGCCCCCAAGGCAGTAGCCACCTCCAAACCCTGGATAAGGGCTTCTTATTCAGCTTCGTTGTTGGTAAAGTCAAAGTCTAGCCGGAAGGCGTAGTTCAAGCTTCGTCCGTCCGGCGCTTGCACTACTATTCCGGCCCTTGCCCCAGTTTTGCATCGGGCTCTGTCAACTAAGACAACGTATGGATTCTGGGGCTGTCTCTCTTCTTTCACAAAGTTTGCCTCTGTTATGAAATCTGCCAAGGCTTGGGCCTTAATTGCTGTTTGGGCAAGAAGTGAATTTCATATTGTGTTAGCTCTACAGTCCAGCTCACCATTCGGCCGGAAGCGTTTGGGTTGTTCGCTATTTGCTTGAGTGGCCAATTGGTTCTGACGAAGATCCGATGTGACTGAAAATAGGGCCGTAATTTTCTTGATGCCACTACCAATGCGAACAAAATTTTCTCTATGTTTGTGTACCGTCCCTCTGTTGGGCTTAAAATTTTGCCGGTATAATAGACTGGTATTTCCCTTTTCTCTTCCATGATAAAGACAGCCGCAACTGCCAAATCTGTCACGGACAAATAGAGGTAGAGGTCTTGGCCAGGGGCAGGTTATAAGTGTGAAACATATAGGCTTTTTAGGACCTAATTACCTTATAATCTGTAACAATTCAAGCAATGTTTCTCTTTTACGTGTTTTTCCTAAGATTGATGTTTTGATATGAACTGATGCATTTTATGTGATAAATATAGGAAAAACCCATGGAAATGAAGATTTTATCATAAGGATTACAACGCAACAACACGGGGAACAAATCCGGAAAAAGAGGCAAAACTTGGCCACGCCCGGCCAAACTCACCCGGACGCAAACCCGGACGCCCATCAAAGGACACGTCCGGATCCGGACGCAAGCGGACGTGACCCGAAACGTAGATCCAAAACCTCTCTCTTGTCCGGATCCGGACACAGATCCGGACGTGGCCCGAGATTCAGATCTAAAACCTCTGTCTCATGTCCGGATCTGACACAGATCCGGACGTCTCACAGAAACGAAAATAAAAATACAGTCGCTGATAATCAGGCTTTCGGCGCAATTATCAGCCGAAACGACAGTTTAACCCATACTTCAAGATAAATTAAGCCTATGCCCATGCTTATACCTAACTCACCACTAACCGATGTTTTACTTCTGAAGCCTATTTAAACTCTCATTCTCCTCTTAATTCAATCGTACCAGACGCTCTAGTCTAAACACTACACTCTCCTCCTCTCCCTCCATATTACCTGCTCATCCACGATCAATCCTTCATCTCCATTCACCAATCTTTCTCCATATTCATTCTCCCTCTTTATAGACAGAATCTGCTCACGGCGCTTCATTTAGCCGCGTCCGGATTGACGTCCGGATCCGGACAGACCCTGAACATCGCGTCCGGATCGACGTCCGACCCCAGATAGCAGGACGTGACACAGATGAGAGTGGAAACAGCAGAATCAGCGACGACTTCTAAAATCTATTTTTCTACTAAATCCCTCTATCATTATGCTGTTTATATTGAGCATTGTTATTATGTTTATGGCTGAGTAGTCACTTTTAATTTCGGTTTACTATGTATCTCTAGATTAATTATTTATGAACCTTTGTGATTTTCTACAGTACAATAGAATAAAGTTCTTTTCCCTTATGAATTCATAAACTTTTTAATCTGATCAATTATTGAGTTTATCAGTTTGTTAGCTTATAAGTGAGAATTGCGGCTATCAATTGACTACAGGGAAAAAACCAGTTAGTATATAGATGGTAATTCCTCTAAACCACTAGCTGACCATTAATCTAGACTATGCTTAAAGCAATTAGTAAACAGTGGATTTATAACGAGAGTTAGGATTCGATCTTTGCTAATTAGAATTCGTGGAGCGGGAGACCGAATACGAGTTATCCTTATTCTAGGGTTTTATTCAGAATTCTGTAGAAATCACTTAGGGGAAGAAATTGCAGATCTAGAGAGAAGTAGTAAACCGGAATTTCCTTTATCAAACAAAATCAAATCAATTATTTACCTGTTTTTATTGTTTATTAAACTCTTTTACAACACTCACCATCACATACAAAACCCCCAATTTCCTGTTACTTTATATTATTCTTGTTTTGCGTGTAAGTAGAAATTAAACTAGACATTCACTAGTAGAAAAAATGTTTTTAATGACGGCGTTTAAACCATGGTTAAATGGAAAACCTTGGTTTAAAGTTTATAAACCACGGTTTTAATAGAAACCGTCGTTTAAGGTGCATACCAGAGCGCATATACCACGGTTCTTCCGGAACCGTCGTATATAGGTTAGTTATATACCACGGTTTTCAGGGCAACCGTGGTATATAGTACATGCCGGAGTGAATATACCACGGTTCTTGGAGAACCGTCGTATATAGGGTACCTATATACCACAGTTCCTAGGCAACCGTCATTTATATTGCACATCTTACAATATTAAACCACGGTTTTTTGATCAACCGTGGTATATAGTCTAGGCGGGAATTTTAATTTTCGGCCGAAAATTAACGCGACGCTTTCTTCTCTATTCTCTTATATATCGACGAAGCACTCTTCTTCTTCATTCTCTTCAATGTCACGGTAATTTTGGAACCCAAACCGATGAACATGCTCTGCAACTATTCTTCATTCTCTTCAACTAGCTCACGGTAATTTTTGCAACCCTAAATCGCGAACAAGGAACATGCTCTTCCTCACTCATTCTCTTGTTTTTCGGTAATTTTTGCAGCTTACACTTGCGAACAAGGAACATGCTCGTCCTCACTCACTCATTCCCACTGTAATTTTCGCAACCATAACCGGCGAACAAGGAACATGACCTACGTCTCCATTCTTCATTCTCTTCAACTTCACGGTAATTTTGCAACCCACCGCGAATAAGGAACATACTACGCCATTCTTCACTCATTATTTTGCAACCCTAAATCGCAAACAAGGAACACACATGTTCTAGCCTCTTCATTCTCTTCTCTTCTGTGCTCTATTTGATATCTGCGAAGCGGCGCTTCTAAATCACCGGCGATTTTGAAAAATATTTAAGAGACTATAAACCACGGTTATATGTATAACCGTGGTTTATTCGTTGATTTTATAGATAATATACCACGGTTTTGACCTTTAACCGTCGTATAAAAGGACTTTATACCACGGTTCTCTCCTTAACCGTCGTTTAAAATCGCTGAGGACCGCGTCCAAAAACGGTCTTAAACGACGGTCATAGCAAACCGTGGTATATAGTCTACTTTTAAACGACGGTTATCAACCGTGGTATATAGGCAATTTTCTATATGCGACGGGAGCATAAACCACGGTTCCTAACCGTGGTTAAAAAATTTTTTTTTCCACTAGTGATTGCTTCCTTTGGTTCGATACTCAGGGAATACTCCGAGATTTAAACTTGGTATAATCGACCGGTACACTTGCTGTTAGGTTAAACCCCCAACAACAATTTACCGTTAGGTTTTTACCCAACAAGTTTATGGCGCCGTTGCCGGGGAGGCACAGTTATTTAGTTTAATTTTTATATTGGTATTATCTCATTTAATTTTGTTTTGTTTTTTTTCTTTTTAGTTTATTCTTGCTTTGTTTTGTTTTATTTTATTTTATTCTGTTCATTTTCTTAGCTTAGTGCAATTTGTTCCTTATTTTTGGTTCTGGTTTATTTTGGTTTTACCCGATTGAGTTTACTTTTACAACTACATTACTGTCAGTTATCTAATTTTGGTATATGGTTACAACTCGTGTAGCTGGAAATCCTGAGTTTGAAATTGAACCAGAAATAGACAGAGTAGCAAGAAGGATTCAAAAAAGATTAGTCCTGGATCCTCCAGTTGAGCAGGAGGTGCCTCTGAGAGATCCACCGGTTGATACGATCACCCCAGAGGAGTCAATTATGGGGGAACACGTCAATGGCCAAGCAAGAAGGATGAATGATTATACTCGTCCGAATGTGGAGGGGCTCACATCGCCTATAGTGATCCCTGCACTACAGGTAGGAGAAAAGTGGCAGTTCAAGACGCATTACATCACGATGGTCTTGAACGCACCACAGTTCAGTGGGACGGTTACAGAAGATCCAACACATCCATCTCACATCCTTCCTGTGACTGGTTGGAGCATGTTCAACACCAGCTTCTCAAGAGGTGCCAGGTTAACCTTGTTTCCTTTTTCACTCAGGGACAGAGCTGCAGAGTGGCTGAACTCCCTATCTCCAAACAGTATCACTTCATGGAGCGAACTGGCAAATGCGTTTCTTGCAAAGTACTTTCCACCGTCTCGGATGCTGTCAATGAGAGGTGAGATCACGAACTTCAAACATATAGCGGTGAAACTCTTTCTGAAGCTTGGAGCGATTCAAAGGAATTGTAAGAAGAGTACCACATCAGGTCTGGGAGAAGAAGTTGTATTGCAATCATTTTATAAGGATCTAGACCCCCAGAGCCGTCTATTAGTTGATACCTGTGCAGGAGGAAGTCTTATGGAGCTTCCAATCACCAGGATAAAGGAGTTGTTGGAAACTCTTTCCAATTCAGCTAACAATGGGGAGGTGCTAGAGCTGCTACTGAGATCTTTCCAAAGAAGAATGCAGGAATTTATGAGGTAGACTCGAATACCCTCTTAGCTGCTAAGATGGACAGCATGTCTAAGCAGTTTGAGAAGATGTGCACATTGATGAACCCAAAATCAAATGCATCGGCTATCACTGATTCATTCCCTCAATGTGAGTACTGTGGTAGAAGTTCAAACTTGTGTCAGTGTACACCTCAACCAAGTGAAGAGGTGAATTACCTAGGGAACAAGGAAATTTCTATAACAACCTAAATAACTAGGGATATCAGCAGCAAAGGTTTCAGAGCAACAACTACAATCAGAAGGCACCACATCAATATAATCAGTCTTATCAGAGACCCCCTCAAAACCAACAGATGCAAGGTCAAGGAGCTAGTAGTTACTCAAACTTGGAAGCTATGATGAGCGAATTCATTGCATCAACAAAAGCCAGATTCAATGAGCAAGATGAAATCAACAACAACCAAAAGGCATTCATGCAAGAACAAAAGGCTTACAATAAGCGAATGGAAACTCAATTGGCTCAGATTAATCAGAAGCTTTCCGAGAGACCTGTAGGGTCTTTGCCTAGTCAACCAGAGATGAATCCAAGAGAGTATGCTAAAGCAATAAACTTGAGAAGTGGTAGACATCTTGATCACCTGATCCTTGAAGCTGTGGATACTCCCAATCAACCCGATAAAGAAAATGATGCTGGTCAAGAGGTTGAGATTGTTGAGCAACCAAGGTTGGAAAATGTGCCGGCTGGCTAACCTAAACAGTTAGAGAATGAGACATCAAACAAATCTACCCACAGTCCCAAACCATCACAAAGAGCAGGTGTTGAGTTGCCCATTCCATTCCGGAACAGACTAAAGAAGAAAGACCTTGATGAGCAGTTCGGTAAGTTTTTAGCATCTTTAATAAACTAACCATAAATATTCCTTTTGCAGATGCGTTAAACCAAATGCCTATCTATGCGAAATTCATGAAGGACATCCTCTCAAATAGAAGGTCATTGATAAAAAAGGAAACGGTCCAGTTGACAGAGAGAGTTTCTGCTGTGCTCACTAAAAAGCTTCCCCCGAAGCTCGATGATCCAGGTCTCTCAATCATCCTATGTTCTATAGGTAGTATCGACTGTGGTAAGGGACTCTGTGATTTGGGAGCTAGCATTAATCTGCTGCCTTTGTCCATGTATCTTAAGCTTTGATTAGGGGAATGTGATCCTACTCTTATTTTTACAGTTAGCAGACAGATCCATCATTTTCCCGAAGGGTGTAGTTAGAGATTTGGTTGTTTCTATTGGTACTTTTGTTTTTCCTGCTGATTTTGTGATTCTAGATATGGAGGAAGACAAGGAAGTACCATTAATTCTTGGATGCCCTTTCATGCGAACAGCTAGAACCCTCATTGATGTTGAGGGTGGTAAGATTATTTTGAGAATGCATGATGAGCAGCTGGTCTTTGATATGTCCAAGGTTACTAAACATCCTTCTGACGTGCATGCCTGTTTTATTCTAGATACTATTGACTCTTTGATGCAGGAATATATTTTTGGTCCAGCTGAATTAGATGAGTTAGAAAGTGCTTAATTAATTCTTTCGATGGAGCTCATGAAGATCCAGAGATTGCTGAGGTTGCATTCCATTTATCAGCTGGCAGGCCATTTCACAGGGGTACTCATGTGGAGAAGGAGAGATTAGAGCGAGAACCTAAGGAGTTGATTCCTTCCATTAGAGCACCACCCACCTTAGAGCTGAAACCTCTTCCTAGTCATTTGAAATATGTCTTTTTAGTTGAGCCCTCTGGTTTACCTGTTATTATCTCTGCAAATCTAACACATACGCAAGAGGAGCAACTTTTACAGGTACTCAGGAAGAACAAGGAAGCAATTGGATGGTCTGTCGCTGATATCAAGGGGATATCAGGTAATTTCTACACCCACCGCATTCACTTGGAGGAAAATTGCAAGCCAATGGTTCAACCTCAACGACGCTTAAATCCTAACATGAAAGAGGTAGTGAAGAATGAGGTAATCAAGCTTTTGGATGCAGGTATCATCTATGCTATTTCAGATAGCGAATGGGTAAGTCCTACACAGGTTGTGCCAAATAAAGGGGGATTTACTGTAATCCCCAACGATAAAGGTGAACTAGTCCCTCAAAGGACTATTATAGGGCATAGGGTGTGTATTGATTACAGGAAATTGAATGCTGCCACTAGGAAAGATCATTTTCCTCTTCCATTCATTAACCAAATGTTAGAGAGGCTCTCAGGGCATCAATATTATTGTTTCTTGGATGGATATTCTGGTTATTTTCAGATTCCTATTGCTCTAGAGGACCAGGACAACCACGTTTACATGCCCCTATGGAACATATGCCTACCGACGCATGCCTTTTGGATTGTGCAATGCGCCAGCTATCTTCCAGCGATGCATGACTGCTATATTTTCTGATTATATTGAGAAATGCATCGAGGTATTTATGGATGATTTCTCCATGTTTGGACTAATGTTTGATTCGTGTTTGGACAATTTAGATCAAATTCTAGCCAGGTGCAGAGACACATCTAGTGCTGAACTGGGAGAAGTGCCACTTCATGGTGCAAGAGGACATTGTGTTGGGTCACAAGATATCGAGCAAAGGTATTGAGGTAGATAAAGCCAAAATTGAGGTCATTGAGAAGCTACCACCGCCAGCCTCTGTAAAAGATGTTAGAAGTTTCCTGGGTCATGCAGGGTTCTATAGAAGATTTATAAAAGACTTTTCGAAAATCTCAAAACCTCTGTGTGATTTGCTAATGAAGGATGTAAAGTTTGAGTTTACGCAGGTGTGTCTTGATGCATTCAACACGATAAAGGAAAAGTTGGCGACTGCCCTTGTTGTTGTTGCTCCTGATTGGTCCTTACCCTTCGAGATCATGTGTGATGTGAGCGACTTTGCTGTGGGAGCAGTCCTCGGTCAAAGGCACGAGAAAGTGTTCTGAGTTGTTTATTATGCCAGCAAGACGCTCAAAGACGCTTAGAAAAACTATGCCACCATAGAGAAGGAGTTGTTGGCCATTGTTTCTGCTTGTGACAAGTTCAGACCATACATCATCGGGAGCAAAGTCATCATACATACTGATCATTCTACTTTAAGGTATTTGTTCTAGAAAGCTGATGCTAAGCCCCTGTTGATCAGATGGATACTACTCTTACAGGAGTTCGACATTGAGGTGAAAGAGAAGCCCGGAGTGCAGAGCGGAGTTTCTGATCATTTATCACGGATGCAAGTTCCTGATAACGGTATACCAATTAATGAATATTGTTAGAATTAATGCTAAATCTGTTGAGTTACTCTTGTGAAGTTAATTGGTTTCGTCATCTAATTAATTTATTATTTACGAAGAGTTTCACAGAAGTTGAAGATGCATTAGTGGGAGCATTTATGTGGTGAAAATTAATGGCGTCTAAAGCATTTGGTTTCTAACATTACGAGGAGAGTTATGAGGAAGTTAAAATATTTGAAAGAAGAAGTTATGACTTCTGGCTATCTAGATACCCAAGTGTTAGTTGTTTCTAGGTGTTAATGGATGGTGTTAATGAGTTGTAACCGTTGTAACTTGTGAGCCATTATGTAGCGGTTGTTACAAGGTTAACATTGGGATAAGTGAAGGGTTTAGATCTAGCACTATAAATAGATCTAGTAACCCGTAGCTTTGGATCATCCCAAATTATGGGATCACATCCAAGGGAGTCAAGGGTGGTTCTATGGGAACTCATAGGGACTCGGGTAAAACACCAAGGGAAACACGGGAAACACGGGTTGATGAGTTGGTTGGGTAATCCTCATGTAAACTTATAATCCTCATCTTCTTAATGAAAGTTGTTCTATCTCCTCCCGTGGACTAGGTCATGTTTGGACCAAACCATGTATATCCTTGTGTCACTATTTTATCATTACATCATCTTGTGGTTTTTTTCTTCAGTAACCATGTCGATCTCACCAAGATCCTGGGGAAATGGGCCCGTAATCCTAACAAGTGGTATCAGAGCTCATGGTTTTTTGGGATATCCGTGTTGGTGAAGATGTCATTGGGAAGAGAGAATGGTGATTCAAGATGATGTAGGTTTTGATAAAAGTGAAGAGTGAATGAAGGTGTTGGAGAGAGAAAGTTGTTGTGCCTTGAAGCTCATGCATTTCCTTGCCTTGGTCGGAACACCGTGTTCGTGATATTTTTGAAGTCTGGGCACTCAATTCTTGCTAATGAAGATGTAAATTCACTGAAGAGTAAATGTGGTTTTATTCTTCCTCGAGCAATGATGAGAGTTTGGTGACTCATGTTGTATCAAGTACGGTGATGGTAAGGTGTTTTCATGAGAGAGGTGGCGGGGTTTTAAGAAGATGTAAGGATTGAAAACAAGTTTGATAGAGAGGAAGAGCTTGTAAAAATTAAATTCATCAGCTACGTGTGTGTTTTTGGTGTAGGGATGTACTTGGATATGATGATGTTTGTTGGAAGGAGATCAAGCTGGGAATCTTGGATCTTAAAAAATCAGGTGCATCGTTCATATTTGAAGTAAAATCTAGTTCTTTATTTACAAACCCTTTGTGGGGGAGTAAGGATAATAAAGAATGGTGAAGCTTCAATGGTGGTGAAGTGATGTAGAAAATGAGAAAAATATTTTTCTCTGGTCACATGACAGATCATGGACTTCCATGGAGCACTAGAGATCATCTAGCAAGTGGGTGGACTAGGGTTTGGTAGTGCGCATATAACCACAAACGAGCTTCGTGTGGTGATCAATTGTGAAGCTACTGTTTAGGTCATGTTTGGAGACTTTGCGAGAATCGGATAAAGACAGAAGAGATCACTATTGTCTTTGGTTGCGTAGTTGTTTCCTGAGTTGCTACTTACTACGTGTTTGTGGCGGGTCCATGAAGATTTGGACCAGATGAGTCTTTGAGGCTCGGGGAGGAGTGGTCAATTTACCGAAGTTGGAATGCAAACAGTCCAGATGAAGTTATCCGGTTTAGTCCTTGTGTGGGATGTTTTTTGGATTATTCTTCAAGAGGAATTTGGCATTGATGATGGTATGTGATTGGCCGGATTGAGCATTAAGAGGAATTGTTAGAATTAATGCTAAATCCGTTGAGTTACTCTTGTGAAGTTAATTGGTTTCGTCATCCAATTAATTTATTATTTACGAAGAGTTTCACGGAAGTTGAAGATGCATTAGTGGGAGCATTTATGTGGTGAAAATTAATGGCGTCTAAAGCATTTGGTTTCTAACATTACTAGGAGAGTTATGAGGAAGTTAAAATATTTGAAAGAAGAAGTTATGACTTCTGGCTTTCTAGATACCCAAGTGTTAGTTGTTTCTAGGTGTAAATGGATGGTGTCAATGAGTTGTAAGCGTTGTAACTTGTGAGCCATTATGTAGCGGTTGTTACAAGGTTAACATTGGGACAAGTGAAGGGATTAGATCTAGCACTATAAATGGATCTAGTAACCCGTAGCTTTGGATCATTCCAAATTATGGGATCACATCCAAGGGAGTCAAGGGTGGTTCTATGGGAACTCATAGGGACTCGGGTAAAAAACACCAAGGGAAACACGGGAAACACGGGTTGATGAGTTGGTTGGGTAATCCTCATGTAAACTTGTAATCCTCATCTTCTTAATGAAAGTTGTTCTATCTCCTCCCGTGGACGTAGGTCATGTTTGGACCAAACCATGTATATCCTTGTGTCACTATTTTATCATTACATCATCTTGTGGTTTTTTTCTTCTTCAGTAACCATGTCGATCTCACCAAGATCCTGGGGAAATGGGCCCGTAATCCTAACAAGTGGTATCAGAGCTCATGGTTTTTTGGGATGTGTGTGTTGGTGAAGATGTCATTGGGAAGAGAGAATGGTGATTCAAGATGATGTGGGTTTTGATAAAACTGAAGAGTGAAGGAAGGTGTTGGAGAGAGAAAGTTGTTATGCCTTGAAGCTCATGCATTTCCTTGCCTTGGTTGGAACACCGTGTTTGTGATATTTTTGAAGTCTGGGCACTCAATTCTTGCTAATGAAGATGTAAATTCACTGAAGAGTAAAGATGGTTTTATTCTTCATCGAGCAATGATGAGAGTTTGGTGACTCATGTTGTATCAAGTACGGTGATGGTAAGGTATTTTCATGAGAGAGGTGGCGGGGTTTTAAGAAGATGTAAGGATTGAAAACAAGTTTGATAGAGGGGAAGAGCTTGTAAAAATTAAATTCGTCAGCTATGTGTGTGTTTTGGTGTAGGGATGTACTTGGATATGATGATGTGTTGTTGGAAGGAGATCAAGCTGGGAATCTTGGATCTAGAAAAATCTGGTGCATCGTTCATATTTGAAGTAAAATCTAGTTCTTTATTTACAAACCCTTTGTGGGGAGTAAGGATAATAAAGAATGGTGAAGCTTCAATGGTGGTGGAGTGATGTAGAAAACGAGAAAAATATTTTTCTCTGGTCACGTGACAGATCATGGACTTCCATGGAGCACTAGAGATCATCTAACAAGTTGGTGGACCTAGGGTTGTGGTAGTGCGCATATAACCACAAACGGAGCTTCGTGGTGATCAATTGTGAAGCTGCTGTTTAGGTCATGTTTAGAGACTTTGCGAGAACCATAAAGACGGAAGAGATCACTATTGTCTTTGGTTGCGTAGTTGTTTCCTGAGTTGCTACTTACTACGTGTTTGTGGCGGGTCCATGAAGATTTGGACCAGATGAGTCTTTGAGGCTCGGGGAGGAGTGGTCAATTTACCGAAGTTGGAATGCAAACAGTCCAGATGAAGTTATCCGGTTTAGTCCTTGTGTGGGATGTTTTTTGGATTATTCTTCAAGAGGAAGTTTGGCATTGATGATGGTATGTGATTGGCCGGATTGAGCATTAAGAGGAAGAATTGTTAGAATTAATGCTAAATCCGTTGAGTTACTCTTGTGAAGTTAATTGGTTTCGTCATCCAATTAATTTATTATTACGAAGAGTTTCACGGAAGTTGAAGATGCATTAGTGGGAGCATTTATGCGGTGAAAATTAATGGCGTCTAAAGCATTTGGTTTCTAACATTACGAGGAGAGTTATGAGGAAGTTATAATATTTGAAAGAAGAAGTTATGACTTCTGGCTTTCTAGATACCCAAGTGTTAGTTGTTTCTAGGTGTTAATGGATGGTGTTAATGATTTGTAACTGTTGTAACTTGTGAGCCATTATGTAGCGGTTGTTACAAGGTTAACATTGGGATAAGTAAAGGGTTTAGATCTAGCACTATAAATAGATCTAGTAACCCGTAGCTTTGGATCATCCCAAATTGTGGGATCACATCCAAGGGAGTCAAGGGTGGTTCTATGGGAACTCATAGGGACTCGGGTAAAAACACCAAGGGAAACACGGGTTGATGAGTTGGTTGGGTAATCCTCATATAAACTTGTAATCCTCTTCTTCTTAATGAAAGTTGTTCTATCTCCTCGGTGGACGTAGGTCATGTTTGGACCGAACCAAGTATATCCTTGTGTCACTATTTTATCATTACATCATCTTGTGGTTTTTTCTTCTTCAGTAACCATGTCGATCTCACCAAGATCCTGGGGAAATGGGCCCGTAATCCTAACAAATATTTTCCTCATGAGCTGGTGTATGCAATTGGTTTTATGGAGGATCCTTGGTATGCCGACATTGCAAATTACCTTGCTAAGAAAATTTTGCCACAAGAGATGTCCTATCAGCAGCGGAAGAAATTCTTTTCTACTGTTAAGCAATACTGGTGGGATGATCCATTCTTATTCAAGGTTTGTGGAGATGGAATTATTCGTCGGTGTGTCCCAGAGACTGGACACGTGACATCCTTGTCCACTGTCATTCAAGAGAAGCTGGAGGACACTTCGGGCCAGCCAAGACAGCAGCTAAGGTGTTGGAGGCAGGTTTCTTTTGGAAGACGCTACATAAAGCCTGCCATACATTTTTGTCCACATGTGATAGTTGTCAGCGCCAAGGTAACCTTTCACGTAAGCTTGAGATGCCCTTGAATTATATCTTGGAGGTTGAGCCATTTGATTTGGGGGGATTGACTTCGTGGGGCCATTTCCTTCTTCACATTCGAACCTCTACATTTTGGTAGCTGTAGATTACGTGACTAAATGGGCTGAAGTAGTGGCTGCGCCTACTAATGATGCAAAGGTTGTGCTGAGATTTTTAAAGAAAAACATTTTCACTAGGTTTGGTGTACCACGAGCAATCATAAGTGATGGAGGATCTCACTTTTGTAACAAGCAGTTTGAAGCTTTGTTGCAAAAGTACGGAGTAAGACATAAAGTATCCTTACCTTATCATCCACAGACCAATGGGCAAGCTGAGGTTACTAACAGCGAGATTAAGTGGATTCTACAGAAGTCTGTTAGTTCATCCCGTAAGGATTGGTCTATGAAATTGGATGATGCCTTGTGGGCGTACCGGACAGCTTATAAGACACCTTTGGGAATGTCTCCTTACAAGTTGGTTTTTGGAAAGCGTGTCATCTTCCGGTGGAACTGGAACATAAATCATTCTGGGCACTTAAAGTTCTGAATTGTGATCTTCAGAAGACCGGTGAGGTAAGGAAACCGCAGCTTTGTGAACTGGATGAATTCAGAGAGGAAGCCTATGAAAATGCCAAGATTTACAAGGAACTGACTAAGAGATGGCACGATAAATTGCTTGTGAAACGAGAGTTTCAGATTGGTGACCGAGTACTAATGTTCAATTCAAGACTGAAACTATTTCCGGGAAAGCTGAAATCTCGCTGGTCGGGTCCATTCACAGTTACAACTATTTCCCTTATGGAGTCATTGGTGTGGTCAACGAGAAAGGGGAAGCATTCAAGGTTAATGGATCACAGCTGAAGTTGTACCAAGGGAGCGATGTTGATATGGTTCATTCAACACTTTGGCTCCGGGATCCTGATTCTTCAAACTGATGCACCAAGGTCTAGCCAAAGACCGAAAAGATGGGCAGCTTGGTGGGAGGCAACCCACCAGTATAAAATCTCTTCTACACTTTCTTTTTGTTGGATATAATTTTCTTTTGTCTCTTGTGCATTTTTTTTACATTTTACTATTTTACTGCAAGAGACCCGACTACGCTCTTTGAATAAATAACTCTGCCTGGTTCCACTTGAATTCTTTTGGTTTTGCAGGTTTGATCTTTCAGTTACTCCACTTTGATGGTAAACTGAACTAAAGTGGGGGGAATATCACGGCATTGTTCATCACAGATCAGGGAGTCCTCTAACACTCTTGCTATTTTATTACTGCATTTCTTGTGTTTTATTTTTGCTTGATTGTTTTTGGTAATATCTCCTTTTTATTTTTAAGACCACTGAGGTGTTTTAGAGTAGTAGTTTTTAATTGAATAATAATAATATATATATATATATGTATAAAAAAGAGAATTCAACGTGTCCGGCTAAACTCAGCCGGACGCATATCCGGACACAAAAAAACCCAACGCGTCCGGAACCGGACGTCAAAACCGGACGTCACTAAGTCACGCATCTTCTTTCTTTCTTTTCTTCTTTTCTTTTTTCTTTCTTCTTTCTTCCCTCTTCTTCCTTCTTCCCTCCCGACGAACTCGCAACCCAGAAACCAGACGCATCCCATCCGACTCCATTATCGCCACCACCACCACCACCAAAAATCACCACCGCCACCACCGCCGCCTCAGTGACAGCCATTCCCTCTTTATTGCTTTCTTTTATTTTATTTGTTTTTCTGTACTTTTTTTCGTACTTGCTTTACTTTGTTTGTTAAAACTAACGCTAAACACGAGACTGACAGGTGAAGTGGTAGTGTTTATATTTGGCAGTGCTTATATTCTGAAATGCTAAATTTCCTATTTCTTTGAGCAGTGCAGCGTTCTTAAATGATTTCTTTACATGTCACTGCGAAACGAACGGCTATATGTACAGGAACTGGAACCACATTACTCTCGAACGTCTGCTTAGCTAGAACTCGGGGAGTATTCTTTCTCTAACATTGCTCATACAATTTAAATACTCTCTATCGTTCGAGTTAATGCACTTTATTCTGTGGTCGTACATGCCAGTGGAAAACTAGCAAATTATACTCTGCACAATAAGCATTTTGTCTGTGACTACGTGAGGAATATCTCGACCCCCGCAAAACTTCAAGTGTGAGGAAGGACATCTTCCTCAATCTATGACACCAGGGGAGTCTCAGTTCCTACTTTAACTTATTGATGTTCCGCTTTTGCTTGCGTTAAGGTTTAATTATTGCACATGCATCTATTATGAGTATAGCATGTTTTGAAAGTTCTTTTACTTGCATTTTTTTGACCAATGAGGACATTGCTCCTCTTAAGTGTGAGGAAGGAAAGACCTTTCCCTGAAAACATGCTAGTTGTTCTTTCATGCCACACTTGCTTTTTGCTGCTCTAATGCCTGTGCACACTGATTGAAATTAAACCAAGTGACAACCGTAGGAATCTTTTTGCTTGATGAGGTTTGGATAAATATTTTTATTTAAAAATACTCTCTTTTCACTGAAATCTGGTAGATTGGCTAGTTGTGGAACCAGATTATTTTCGCTTGGGATTTTAGGAAATGAAGTGAATGTTTGGAATGAAAAGGATAAGGCATGGTACTCCGCTGATCAAAATTTTTTTCCTAACAATAGCAGGCCTTGTCTATCCGGTTATTAAGTCTTAAGGGTGCCTTAACACCTATCTACCTAAGGTCTTGGGATCTGGGATAGTTGGCCCAACACCATCTCAAGGATAAAGAGAAAAGTCTGGGTTACGGAATAACTCTGCAAGATCTTAAATATTAGTTTGTTTGATACAAAATTCTTGAAGACGAATGCTTTCAAAAGAGATAATTGCAGTTAAATTTATGCTTTTGATCATGAGTGCGTGGTGTTGAAAGGTATTGCGGAATAAGGCATTACTTCACACCCCTTGTCGTCCAAAGGTTAGAGGAATGAAAATTGGTGGAAAGTCCCAAGCTAAGCTAACTTATTTTCTGCAATCTAGTTTCTCTATGCTTTTACAAAATTGTTCCTCTTTCACTGTTTGAAAACCAACCTCTAAAGAGCAAGATTATTCTTTCATTTATCACCTTGTTTGATTTCACCCTGCACTTGTTTGATCTTGAGATTATTTGACGTTTTAGAGATATTCTTATTCATTATTTGCTTGAGGACAAGCAAAAGCTTAAGTGTGAGGAAGTTGATAAGTGTGAAACATATAGGCTTTTTAGGACCTAATTACCTTATAATCTATAACAATTCAAGCAATGTTTCTCACTTATTATGTGTTTTTCCTAAGATTGATGTTTTGATATGAACTGATGCATTTTATGTGATAAATATAGGAAAAACCCATGGAAATGAAGATTTTACGTCATAACGATTACAACGCAACAAACGGGGAACAAATCCGGAAAAAGAGGCAAAACTTGGCCACGTCTGGCCAAACTCACCCGGACGCAAATCCAGACGCCCATCAAAGGACACGTCCGGATCCAGACGCAAGCCGGACGTGACCCGAAACACAGATCCAAAACCTCTGTCTCTTGTCCGGATCCGGACACAGATCCAGACGTGGCCCGAGATTCAGATCTAAAACCTCTGTCTCATGTCCGAATCCGGACACAGATCCGACGTCTCACAGAAACGAAAAATAAAAATACAGTCGCGCTGATAATCAGGCTTTCGGCCCAATTATCAGCCAAAGCGGTAGTTTAACCCATACTTCAAGATAAATTAAGCCTATGCCCATGCTCATACCTAACTCACCACTAACCGATGTTTTACTTCTGAAGCCTATTTAAACTCTCATTCTCCTCCTAATTCAATCGTACCAGATGCTCTAGTCTACACACTACACCCTCCTCCTCTCCCTCCATATTACCTGCTCATCCACGATCAATCCTTCATCTCCATTCACCAATCTTTCTCCATATTCATTCTCCCTCGGTTACAGACAAACCTGCTCACGACGCTTCATTTAGCCACGTCCGGATTGACGTCCGTATCCAGACAGACCCTGAATAACGCGTCCGGATCTACGTCCGACCCCAGATAGCCGGACGTGACACAGACGAGAGTGGACACTGCATAATCGGCGACGGCTTCTAAAATCAGTTTTTCTGCTAAATCCCTCTATCCTTATGCTGTTTATATTGAGCATTGTTATTATGTCTATGGCTGAGTAGTCACTTTTAATTTCGGTTTAATATGTATCTCTAGATTAATTATTTCTGAACCTTTGTGATTTTCTACAGTACAATAGAATAAAGTTCTTTTCCCTTATGAATTCCTAAACTTTTTAATCTGATCAATTATTTAGTTTATCAGTTTGTTAGCTTATAAATGAGAATGTAGCTATCAATTGACTACAGGGAAAAAACCAGTTAGTATAGAGATGGTAATTCCTCTAAACCACTAGCTGACCATTAATCTAGACTATGCTTAAAGCAATTAGTAAACAGTGGATTCATAACAAGAGTTAGGATTCGGTCTTTGCTAATTAGAATTCGTGGAGCGGGAGACCGAATACGAGTTATCCTTATTCTAGGGTTTTATTCAGAATTCTGTAGAAATCACTTAGGGGAAGAAATTGCAGATCTAGAGAGAAGTAGTAAACCGAAATTTCCTTTATCAAACAAAATCAAATCAATTATTTACCTGTTATTTATTGTTTATTGAACTCTTTTACAACATTCACCATCACATACAAAAACCCCCCAATTTCCTGTTACTTTTATTATTCTTGTTTTGTCTATAAGTAGAAATTAAACTAGACATTGCTTCCTTTGGTTCGATACTCAGGGAATACTCCGAGATTTAAACTTGCTATAATCAACCGGTACACTTGCCGTTAGGTTAAACCCCCAACAACAATTTACCGTTAGGTTTTTACCCAACAGCAGGTACACCTAACTTAGGCAGATCCCGGAGCATTTCCTTGATTTTTTTGAATGCATCTGTACATTCTTGTCCCCACTGAAATTTGTTGTTCATCCTTAGGATGTTGAAGAACGGGATTGATTTTTCCTAAAGCTTGGAACAAAATCTGCTTAGCGCTGTGAGTCTCCCATTTAGGGCTTGGACATCCTTGATATTTTTGGGTGGAGAAAGGTTGAGAATTGCTTGACTTTTTTTGGGGTCAACTTCGATACCTCGCTGTCCGACAATGAAGCCAAGAAACCTTCCTATAGTCACACCAAATACACACTTCTCTGGATTCAACTTGATTTGATACTTGTCTAGAGTATCGAATGTTTCTTCCAAATCTTTCATGTGTTGCTCTTTCGAAGGGATTTTTATGACTATATCGTCAACATAGGCTTCCACATTTCGAGCGAGTTGTTGACAAAACACTTTATCAATTATTCGCTGGAAGGTAGCCCCTACGTTCTTTAGGCCAAAAGGCATTAACTTGTAACAGAATGTTCCGGCTGAAGTGATAAAAGACGTTTTTTCCAATCCTCCTCCTTCATCTTAATCTGATTATAGCCGAGAATGCATCTAGAAAGCTTAACACAAACTCTGAGCAGTTGAAACTACCAATCTATCAATTGATGGTAGGGGATAGAAATCTTTAGGACACGCCTTATTCAAGTCTATGAAATCCACACATCCTCCACTTTCCATTTGCTTTCTTCACCATGACAACGTTAGCCAGCCATCGTGGATAAGTTACTTCCCTGATGAATCCAGCCTTGAGAGCTTTTGGACCTCGGCTCGCGCTGCCAAATCTCTTTCTTGCCCTATTACTCTTTTCCTTTGCCTAATTGCCGGATGCTTTGGATCTACTCTGAGCTCATGCCGGATAACGCTTGGGTCTATTCCAGGCATTTCGTCCGTGCTCCAGGCGAATGTTGTCCTTCTTTTTTCCAGGAACCTCATTAAGTGAGTTTGTTGTCCGCTGTCAAATGCAGTTCCTTTTTAAAAAACTTAGAAGGGTCAGATTTAAGTGTACCTCTCTAGGGGGGCCTGAGTCGTTTGATGTCCTTCCTTTTCTTGACTTGGCTCTGGGGGAAGTGGTAACTTCCCATTGAATTCCTTTTGTGATCCTACGGTTTTGACCACTTCTTCTAGGAAGACTATCCATGATGCGGACCTCACACATCCGAGCCATTTTTTGCTTCCCCTTATCGTAACCAAGTTCCCCTTGTGGTTAAATACTTCAGCTTCAAGTGATGAGTACTGCATATGGCCTTGAAAGCATTGATTCCTGGTCTTCCGAGATACATGTTATATACAGAAAGGTCTGGCACAATAAAAGCCGTGAGTTTCTCTGTTCTCCTTTCATCCCCTTGACCTAGAGTCATTGTAAAATCTATACTGCCGAAATGTGTGGTAGAGACCCCCCTACAAATCCTCCTAGAACCGCCGAATATGGCTTGATCCGGTCTTCAGGCACTTCTAGCCTTTTTACCGCTTCTGCTGATATGACATTTGCTCCGACTCCGCTATCAATCAGGATTCCCTCCATCATTCGATCGTATACTTGCGCACGAATGACAAGTGAATCGTTGTGTGGGTATAGCACTCCATCTTCATCTTCATCGGAAAAGAAAATTGGAGGGAAGTTTTCTCTTTTGGCCATCTTTCTCTCTGGGAGTTCCTGATGCACTTCGTGAATGTGCCTTTTTCTTTCAATAGGGTTAGTGGTCCTATCTCCGAAAAAAGTCCTATGAGTTTTCTTAGAAAAAGTTTTGTTAGCCTTCTTTTGGGAAAAGGGGTTTGTTGTAGGCATAACACAAAATGAAGATACCATTTCTTTTATTTCTTTTATACCTATGCATTTGATTTTTTGGAAGACAATCTATGATAAACCTTATTTTTAAGAAGTTTGTTGCCAGAGAGAGAGGTAAAACTTTTACTTTCCTTCTCTACAGACCTGTTATCATATTGTTGTGGTCAAGTCTAGGGTGGACTTCCTCCTCCTGCCGGCTTCATGGTGCATTCTGGGTGTTGCCCTGTTGACCGCCGTACTGCTTCTGTACTCCGGCTTATTGCTTTCCCTTCTTTTTATTCTCTTCAATGATTCGGAGCTCTTTGGCCAGGGTAGCACAATTTACAGTCCGGTGGCTGCATTTCCATGATACTCGCAAAATGCTATTAGAATCTCTCCTTGCGGCAGTCTTCTTGGCTGGGGAAGGTTTACTCCTCTTACTGCGGCAGCATATTTTCCTGGATCGATGTAAACAACGGTCCTTGCCCCCTGATGCTGCGGCCCTTGAGAGGAAGACCCGGCGGTTGATTTGTAATATGGTCTGTACCTCGACCCCCCTCCTCCTGCGCTTCCACCTTGTCCTCCTTTCTTCTCCGGCGCGGTTGTATTTTTGAAGCTATCTGCTAGCTCTTTAGCCTTATTCTCTACTATTTCAGATTTCAAAAAGTCATGGATCATTTCAGCCAATTCTCCATGAGTCTTTGGTGCTTTGGTTGCAATTTTTCCAGCAAGTCGGGGATGCGCCAAGCCATTACCAAAAGCTTTGATTAAAATCATTTCATCAATGTCATCAATCTCCATAACTTTTTTGTGGAAGCGCTCACTGTACTCCTTCACAGTTTCTCCCCATCGCAGCTTGACATCCATCAACTCTATTGTCTCCTACTTAACCTTCTTGCTCGCGGCGAAATATTGTTGAAACTCTTCAGTTAGCTGCTTGAAGCTGGGGATGGACTTTGGCGGCCTTGGAGAGATCCATCCCAATGCTCTCTTTGAAAGCGTTCCTGGAAATAAGTTGCAAAGAGCGAGGGAACTAATCCCTTGAGTATTCATGGCAACCATGAATTTTTTGATATGTTGGGCAGGATCTCCTGTCGCATCATACATCTCAATCGCCGGAGCAACGAAGTGCGGCGTGAGCTTTGCTTTTCTTATCCTTTCTGAGAAGGGATACAGGCTCATGTCTATCTGATCGTCCTCCTTCATTTCTTCTTCGCTAACGACTGTATTGTGCTTCCGATCCTTACTTTCTTCGCCATTTCTTCCTTTTGAATCATTGTTTCTCAATTGCTCTATGGCCTTAGTCATTTCATCCCACTTTTTCTGATATTCCTCTTCTCTTTGCATCAATTCCTTGCAGAGTCTCTTTTCCTTCTACAATCTTTTCGTCGATCGATCTGACCAATCCTTTCAGCATTTCTTTGAGATCTCTCTTAGAGATAGCTTCTAGCATCTCGGAGCTCATTTCCTCTTCGGTATGATTATTCTCTCCAGTGGTGTTCTTCAGCGCTTTCTTAAATCTTGGAGCCATTTCCCGTGTTTAGATCCTGCAAGAAATACGATTAGTCTTTTTAGAATTTTCCTTACCAACGTTAAAGATCACTTCCCTGCTTCTATGTGGTCTCGTGGTTGCTTCTTGCTGTTCGTTTCCCACAGACGGCGCCAAATGAAATGAAGTCTTCCTCTTAATCCACTTCAACTTTTCTTACTATCCTACGTTACCTGGTTTCGATCACAAGTTTCGCAAGGGATAAAGAAAGAGGGGAGAGCCTTTTGCTAGAATCAAGCTCAAGTCTGATTGCCAATTATAGCGTGTCTTATTTCATGGGGGTACACTTCTATTTATAGTGTTTTGTTACCTGATCCCATGCTGTCACCCTGTCTTTTTACATGTATAAGTACAATTTTACCCTTCTTTAACAGCTTTGGCCGGTCACAGGCGACCGGCCACACTACACTTTATCCTACCCAAATCCTATTTCCATCCAGCCGGATGCTCTATGTGTTTCTACTTCCATCCGGCTAAAGGTGGTCGGATGCTCTATGCGTCCTGTTTGGCTTCGTACCATTTCTTCCCTTCTCAGTAAGCCTCTTATAAAAAAAGAAGGGGGCAAGGGAGAGGGTAACAATCAGTCAGAATACAAGAGATGAAAGATTTCTTGAGGAGAAAATCACATGAAGCTAGAGTGTCAATGGATGATGGCTCCGCTCAATACTTGCACGCTTAACCATATCAGCTATTTCTATCCACGGCTTGGGGCGAATCATCAAAAAATTATTTTGTCGCATTGTTACCAGATAGTCCAGATTGCATGAAACAATGTGGATGACCAAATTAGAGATTTGGGGAGAGATAGACAACACCTTGCTAAGCTTAAAACAACTCGATTGGGGATATGTGATCCCCTACCAGTCTAGTAGCAGAGCCCATAGATGTCGTGATTCCATGCAGTGGATAAAACACGTGATCGATCATCTCAATTGCCAATTTGTAGGGCACCCCCTTAATTGATTTGAAGGGATTAGGTTCCTTACGAAAAGTACGTCCTTGGTTTGGAGTCTTCCTTGGAGACAGAACCATATAACAAGCTCGAATCTTGGAGGAGCAGAACTGTGTCAAAAGGCTTGGCACCAGGTGATCGAGGTTGGCTCTTTGGATGTTATCATTGCTTCATAGAAAGAACATGTTGTATATTCCCCATTCATTTGTGTAACTCCAGATCTTCCTATCTCCAAAGGCTATGACAATCATCTAGTGGTCTACTACGGTGCGTCTCTAGGATTCCTATTATAATGGTGTCAGACTCCTGAATTTCTCGTCGAAGTAGAATCCATATCTCCCTTATGTTCACTCCTCTGATGTTTTGGAAACAAATCATATTTACCATAGTGTCGTGCGCTTTTCTTTTCCTCCACTCTTTCACTCCTTCTCAAGATCTGGGCAAAGTTCCGAATGGATGCCTCCGGGTTTGGGTGATGACAATTAAGTCTCCTCCCAAAATCTAGGCATTTTTGTGCTTCTATTAGAGTAGGGTTGGGATGAGAATTTTCCGGGATGTTTGGAGTTGAAAAATTAGAGTTTCAAGTGGGAGAGGGGGTAAGCACAACTTCAAGGTTAATCTCTGGTGCGCATGAGGGAAAAAATTGTTGTTTGGGTGTTGATTGGCTCTTTTCAGGAGTTAGTGTTGTTGAATGCATGGGGATAGTTTGGGGTATAAATGTTTCTTGCATGGTAGTGGCTATGAGAGGAGATAAGGGTGAGAGGAAGGAGGGGGTGGCAAGCGTCGAGACAGGAGAGAGGGAAAAGGTGGGGCTATGACAGGTTTTACTGGAACAGGAAAAATCTGTGAAACTTGCCGTGGAGAGACAATTAAGGAAGTGGAGGGTGGATTGTGACTCAAGAAGTGGGCCAAGCTCACTAGTCCAGGTGGGAGATTGAAAGGATGAGTAGGAGGAAAGATGTGGGCTTAATTGGGAGATTGGCACAAAAGGATGGCCCGTGGCATAATCATTATGCTTTTCTTCGATTTGGATTATAAGTGGTTCGGGTGAAAGGTAGTTGTTGAAAGGGGGGACATTCGACTAACCCGAGTCTCAAATTTTATGGGGAAAGATCAATGCAGTATCTGAGAGGCCTTTTTGGATTTGCTCCAGACAGAGTACAGGTGGAGAATTCTAATAGTCGTGCAGTAACTTCCTGTCTAGGAAAGGAGTAATCTGTTACTGAATTTTTTCAGGAATGTAAAAGGGTTTTCCTTTTACCTCAATTATTACCCCACTTCTATAATTCTCGATACCTGTGTAAATGATGCACCCTGGAAAAATGTTTGTAAGTGATTGCATTGCCGCTGAGTGGGAGCACCGAAAACATCATTTTTTCTAGGGTTTTAAAATTGACTTGTTTTTTCCTTTTGACTGTGACCTGGTATATGACGTTTTTCGGAGACTCCAGCAATAGTGTTTGGCGTTTGGTTATAGGGGAGCAGGTTCTGGTTGGGGTTCCGGTGAGGAAGGTATATCTCGGCCGGTTGCATAATTATGTTGTGACAGCTCCTCTGACCAGTATATTATAATCCTGATGTTGTATGTGATGCCTTCTACTTCCACCAAGACCTCCTCATTGATAATAGACATTCTTTTTGTTTCCAATTGTGCATGGACCTCTAGGAATTTAGGTAATTGATGCATGTCATTGGTAATTGCAGTGATATCTCCAAGGTGTTTAGTGATGGATTGGACAACATTTTTTTACCATGCTTGCAAAAATATTCCTCTGATTGCTATGTTTCTGGATTAGCTAGTGAGCTGGGATGTGAGTAGCCATGGTCTCTTTTCCCAACCAAGATTTTCCCCTATATTTGAGTGTATGAACTCTTCGACTTGGTCATGAGACTCAAAGATCAAGATGTATCTGTTTGGTGATAGGCAGATGATTTCCTTAGTATTTTGCTTCCAATCTTTCATTAGATGCTCTATTCTCCTCAGGTTTTTTCGGAGAGGCGAGGGGACAACTATCCCTCATCCCAGCTTTTCTTTCATCGGTAAAGAGGGCTTCAAGCTAATGTATCCTTCGGAGCATATGTCTTCTTGGGGAGGTGTTCTGCTGCGTGGCGGGGTAGCTGGCCTCTGTTGGCTAAGTTGCTCGTGTAGGAAGTTTGTTTGGGTAGTAGTTTATGGTTTTGGGATCCATCTATAGTGATGTAATGGTGCTCCTTGGTTAAACTTCAGGTTGATTGTCGTTTGTGTTTGTAATCTGTTCCCGTCCACCAGCATGCCATCGTTTTCAAGTATTGCCTGGTCCGCTTGTGCCTTTGACTTGTATTCCACAAACCTATATCTTGTATTTGTGTGTATTCTTGGGTTTTGGGCAGGCGGATACCAACTATCTGTCCAAACTTATCGAAATTCTTCCAGATAGTACCAACTCTGGAACTTTGACTGATGTTGTCTATGAAAATTGTTGCTCCCAGGGTTGATTTTTGTGTTTCCATGCCTATCAGCTTGGACACTGACGAAAGGATTTCATTCTGGTTTTGAAGTTGGAGGAAATAGGTTACGAACGATGTATGGAGGAGAAGGGGTGAGTACAGGGAGGATTGTGGTGGAGAGATTATGGACTTCAGTGAGATTTTTGTGGTGAGAGAGGGGGCGGAACTGGCGTTGGGCGGTGGTGAGCTTAGTGTAGGTGGTGGCGGCATGGTGGTTTGTTAAGTTTCATGCGATGGGAGATTGAGAGGTTAGGAGAGAGAAGAGAGTGAGCTGTCATGATGAAAACTATTCAACATTAATGTACAGTTACATACTCAATATATGTAGTTTTATTGTATATTAAATATGTAGTTTGTAGATGTATACTGTATAATTTTATTGCACTATATCTACGATCAACATTGTAGTCTCTGAGTATGTTTGAGTAAGCCAAAACTTGTCTATTCTAGATTGCTTAAGAAGGCAAGTGACCTTTAATTAGGAATGACGTACGATAGTTTAAAACTGAAACATGTTGGAGCACATTTGTAATTAACCCCAACTATGCCTTTTGAATAAAATATCCCAATTATGACTATCACTTTAACCTAAAATGGAAGGGTAAAATGAGATTTCTTCAAAGTGAATGAGGTTTTTGCCTATTAGCAAAAAGAACGCGCTTTCCACATGCTTTCTCCCCCCGTCCCACCTTACATTCTCTTCCTATTCCTGTTTCTCTATTTGGTGTTGCTGCCTCTATTTTTCATTCACGTTCATCGGCCTTGAGCCCCATGGTGGCCCTACCCCGTCGTCGAGATCCCTCCTGGTGGTGCCAGCCCTACCCCACCTCGGAATGCTTCCCCCCTTTCTCCTGTTTCATCTGTCCAAGCCTTGCTCGTTGGTCTCCATATTCACCAGTTCTTGTTGTCTATGCATTCCCCTTACCAGTGTCATGGCTAAGGACCGCCCAGGGACAAGGTCCACCACTCCGAGGTCGTCAAGCCCTCTCGGTAATTCCCCTCTTCTGGCCATGTCTTCTCAGTCTCCTTCCTCTGATGGTGGCCTCACTACAGATCCAGCTTATTCTACTCTATTCTCAGGGTCTCAGGCATTTTGCGTGGTTTGGTTGAGGATATCTCCCCCTGCATAGTGCCTAGTGAATTGATGGCTACCTTAGGTTCCGCCCAAAGTGTTGAGGCTTGTGCTCTCGCGGTCCTGAGGGTGGTAGGTCTTAGTCCCTTTGCTTCTGTTTTGGTGGGTACAGTGACCCTTGTGTCGGTTTAGCTCCTATTTTCCCAGCTGCTATTGTTGGTCTGTCTATTCCGGGCTCTCCCCATTGTGCAGCCTAGTTGGAAGGTGATGCTCTTAGTTTAGTGTTGGATCTTCCACCCATGGATCAAGCATTGTAGGAGTATTTGGCCCATCCGGACCACGGAGCTCTCATCCATGCCATTGGTGAGGTCGCCTCTGCTGAGTTTGTGTCGGGTTTCCCACTACTTCCTCAGGGTCGTGTCGCTGGCCTTAATCTCACTTAAGTGCGGCCCAGCAAGGCAGCTTCATGTGTAACCTTAAAACCTTCTTCCTTAGTTGATATGGGGTCTACAAACCGTCTTCTTTTATGGATAAACTACTAGCTAAACAAAATACTTGCTCTAGTATGTCAGCGTGCTTAGACAATATTATGGACCATCATGATAGTTACCCATTTATTACTATTGTGGAGGATGATATTTCCTTAGATATTGAATATTGATGAAACTCTTTAGTAGGCCATATATGGGGTAAGAAGTTTGGTTTTAACCTAGATAGAGAGTTTGTGAAAAGTCCTCAAGCTTTGTTATAACACCTCAAATATTGTTTCATGAGGAGGGATCGTTTATATTAGATTCGATAAAGAGGAAGACCTTCAACTGGTTCTAAGTAAGGGTCCCTAGCTTCTCAACTCCTTCGCCCTTATGCTTAAAATGTGATCTTGTGACATTTGTTTCAACCCCAAAAATCTCAATCACATCCGGTGTGGATCCAACTTCCAAGGCTTCGCATGATCCTTTGGTCTCAAGCTAGACTTGAGAAATTTTTTGCTAAGGATGGATCCCCGCTTCACATCAACCAACCCACGACAATCAAATCTAGAATATTTTATGCTATAGCCTTGTTTGAAGTAGGTTTCAACAAAGATATCATGAGAGAAGTGGAGATCCGAACTCTGGGGGTATCTTCCTCTTGCAAATTGTTTATGAGTGGGAGCATGTTTCATGTTCCACGTATAACTGGCTGGGTCACTCCTCGGGGTGTTGCTCTACCTCCTTGCTCCTACGGCCCACCCCTCTAAGTCCAAAAAGACCCTCCCTGAGAAGGGAAGAAATGGTACCAGGCCAAACAAGACATATAGTACATCCGGCCCCCTCTGGCCGGATGAGAATAGAAACACGTAGTACATCCGGCCCCCTCTGGCCGGATGAAAATAGAGACACATGGAGCATCCAGCCGCCTCTGGCCGGATGCAAATGGAACTCAGGCAAGGCAAAATGTAATATGGCCGGCCGCCTGTGGCCGGCCAAAGCTGCTAGGAGGGTAAAATTGTATTTGTACATGTAAAACACAAGCTGGCAACATGAGATCAGGTTCTAAAACACTATAAATAGGGGTGTACCCCCATGAAATAAGACGTGACATTTTGGCAATCAAACTTAAGCTCAATTCTAGCAAAGACTCTCTCTCTCTCTCTCTCTCTCTCTCTCTCTCTCTCTCTCTCCGTACGAGACGCGTGATCGAAACCAGGTAACACAGGATAGTAAGGCAGATCGAATTGGATTAGGATGAATACTCCGTTTCATTTGGCGCCGTCTGTGGGAAACGAACAGCAAGAAGCAACCACGAGACCACATAGAAGCAGGGAAGTGATCTTTGACGTTGGTAAGGAAAATTCTGAAATGACTAATCATATTTTTTGCAGGATCTAAACATGGAAAATGGCTCCAAGATCAAAGAAAGCGCCGAAGAACACCGCTGGAGAGAATCGTACCGAAGAGGAAATGAGTTCCGAAATGCCAGAAGCTATCTCTAAGAGAGATCTCGAAGACATGCTGAAGGGATTGGTCAGGTCAATCGATGAAAAGATTGTAGAAGGAAACGAGACTCTGCAGCAGGAATTGATGCAAAGAGATGAAGAGTATCAGAAAAAGTGGGACGAAATGACTGAGGCCATAGAGCAATTGAGAAACAAGGATTCAAAGGGAAGTAATGGCAAAGAAAGTAAGGATCAGAAGCACAATACAGTCGTTAGCGAGGAAGAAATGGAAGAGGACAATCAGATAGACATGAGCCTGTACCCCTTCTCAGAAAGGATAAGGAAAGCGAAGCTCCCGCTGCACTTCGTTGCTCCGGCGATTGAGAAGTATGATGGGACAGGAGATCCCGCCCAACATATCAAGAAATTCATGTTTGCCATGAATACTCAAGGGATCAGCTCCCTCGCTCGAACGCTTTCAAAGAGAGCATTGGGATGGATCTCCACAAGGCCGCCGAAGTCCATCACCAGCTTCAAGCAACTGACTGAAGAATTTCAACAATATTTTGCCGCGAGCAAGAGGGTTAAGATGGAGACAATAGAGTTGATGGATGTTAAGCAGCGAAGGGGAGAAACTGTGAAGGAGTACAGTGAGCGCTTCCATAAGAAGGTCGTAGAAATTGATGATGTCGATGAGAAAATCTTCATTAAAGCCTTTGGTAATGGCTTGGCTCAGCCTCGGCTTGCTGGAAAAATTGCAACAAAAGCACCAAAAACTCATGGAGAATTGGCAGAAATGATCCACGACTTTTTGAAATCTGAAATAGCTGAGAATAAGGCAAAAGAGCTTGCAGATAGCTTCAAAATATAGCCGCATCAGAAAAGAAAGAAGGACAAGGTGGAAGCACCGGAAGAGGAGGGTCAAGGTACAGACCATATTACAAGTCAACCGCCGGGTCTTCCTCTCAAGGGCCGCAGCATCAGGGGGCAAGGACCATTGTCTACATCAACCCAGGAAAATATGCTACCGCAGTAAGAAAAGGGTACCTTCCCCAGCCAAGAAAGCCCGCAGGGAGAGATTCCAGTAGCATTCTGCGAGTATCATGGAAACCGCAGCCACCAGACTGTAAATTGTGCTACCCTGGCCAAAGAACTCCAAATCATTGAGGAGAATAAAAAGAAGGGAAAACAATAAGCTGGAACGCAAAGGCAGTACAACGGTCAGTAGGGCGGTGCCCAAGTCGCACCACGAGGCGGCTGGAGGAGGAAGTCCACCCAGGCTTGACCCCGGCAAATGGTTGGTATGATAATAGGTCTGTAGAGAAGGAAAGTAAAAGTTTTTCCCCTTTTTTCCTCTAAGCAACAAATTCTTAAAAATGAGATGGTCATGGATGTGTTTCGAAAATCGAATATGTAGGCATAAACTTTGTCAAGCATTGCGTACGAAATAAGGGGAATGGAATTTTCATTTTTGCATTTGTTTACAGCAAACCCCTCTCCCAAAAGAAGGCTAACAAAATTTCTCTAAAGAAAACACAGGACTTTTTTCGGAGGTAGGACCACTAACCCCTAATGAAAGAAAAAGGCATTCATGAAGTGCATCAGGAACTCCTGGAAAGGAAGATCGCCAAAAGAGAAAGCTTCCTCCAATTTCTTCTCCGACAAAGATGAAGATGGAGTGCTATCCCACACAACGATCCACTTGTCATTCGTGCGCGTAATCCGGATTGATAGCGGGAGGAGCCGGAGCAAATGTCATGTCAGCCGAAGCGGTTAAAAGGCTGGAAGTGCCTGAGGACCGGATCAAGCCATATTCGGCGGTTCTAGGAGGATTTGTAGGAGGAGTCCCTACCACGTCCTCCGGTATTATAGATTTTACAATGACTCTAGGTCAAGGGGATGAAAGGAGAATGGAGAAACTCACGGCTTTTATTGTGCCAGGTCTTTCTAGATATAACATGTATCTCGGAAGGCCAGAAATCAATGCTTTCAAAGCTATATGCAGTACCCATCACTTGAAGTTGAAGTATTTAACCACAAGCGGGAAGTTGGTTACGATAAGGGGAAGCCAAAAGATGGCTCGGATGTTTGAAGTCCGCATCATGGATAGTCTTCCTAGCGAGATGGTCAAAACTGTAGGATCACAAAAGGATTTCAAGGGGAAGTTACCTTTTTCCCCGGAGCCAAGTCAAGAAAAGGAAGGACGTCAAACAACTCAAGACCCCCCAGAGAGGTACATTTAAAATCTGACCCTTCTAAGTTTTTTAAAATAGGAACTGCGTTTGACAGTGGAGAGCAAACTCACTTAATGAGGTTCCTGGAAAAAAGAAGGACAACGTTCACCTGGAGCACGGACGAAATGCCTGGAATAGACCCAAGCGTTATCCGGCATGAGCTTAGAGTAGATCCAAAGCATCCAAAAATCAGGCAAAGGAAAAGGGTAATAGGGCGAGAAAGAGATTTGGCTGCATGAACCGAGGTCCAAAAGCTCCTCAAAGCCGGATTCATCAGGGAAGTAACATACCCACGATGGCTGGCTAACGTTGTCATGGTAAAGAAAGCAAATGGAAAGTGGAGAATGTGTGTGGATTTCACAGACTTGAATAAGGCGTGTCCTATAGATTTCTATCCCCTACCATCAATAGATAGATTGGTAATCTCAACTGCTCAAAGTTCCGTGTTAAGTTTTCTAGATGTGTTCTCCGGCTATAATCAGATTAAGATGAAGGAGGAGGATTAGGAAAAAAACGTCTTTTATCACTTCAGCCGGAACATTTTGTTACAAAGTAATGCCTTTTGGCCTGAAAAATGTAGGGGCTACCTTTCAGCGAATGATTGATAAGTGTTTTGTCAACAACTGGCTCGAAATGTGGAGGCTTATGTTGACGATATAGTCGTAAAGAGTCCAACGAAAGAGCAACACATGAAAGATTTGGAGGAAACATTCGATACTCTGGACAAATACCAAATCAAGCTGAATCCGGAGAAGTGTGTATTTGGTGTAACTAAAGGAAAGTTCCTTGGCTTCATTGTCGGACAACGGGGTATCGAAGTTGACCCAGAAAAAAGTCCAATTCTCAACCTTCTTCTCCCCCAAAAATATTAAAGATGTCCAAGCCCTAATTGGGAGACTCACAGCGTTAAGCAGATTTTGTTCGAAGCTCCAAGAAAAATCAATCCCGTTCTTTAACATCCTAAGGAAGAACTGCAAATTTCAGTGGGGACAAGAATGTATAGATGCATTCAAAAAAATCAAGGAGATGCTCTAGGATCTGCCTAAGTTAGGTGTACCCGCCCCTGGCCAAGACCTCTACCTTTATTTGTCTGCGACAGATTAGGCAGTAGCAGCTATCTTAGTCATGGAAGAGAAAAGGGAGATACCAGTCTATTATACTGGCACAATTTTAAGTCCAGCAGAGGGACGGTACTCAAACATAGAGAAAATTTTGTTTGCATTGGTGGTAGCATCAAGAAAGTTGTGGCCCTATTTTCAGACACATCGGATCCTTGTCAGAACCAATTGGCTGCTCAAGCAAATAGCTAACAACCCAAATGCTTCCGGCCGAATGGTTAGCTGGACAGTAGAGCTGACACAATATGAAATTCACTTCTTGACCAGAACAGCGATTAAGGCTCAAGCCCTGGCATATTTCATAACAGAAGCAAGCTTTGCAAAAGAAGAGAGACAGCCCCAGAATCCATACGTTATCTTGGTTGACGGAGCCCGATGCAAAACTGGGGCGGGGGCCGGAATAGTAGTGCAAGCACCGGATGGACAAAGCTTAAATTACGCCTTCCGGCTAGACTTCGATGTTACCAACAAAGAAGCTGAATACGAAGCATTTATCCAGGGTTTGGAAGTGGCTACCGCCCTGGGGGTAACAGGTCCCATAAGAAGATACCCTCTCCATTCCTTCCTTCCTATAAAATTTTGGTTAAAAATAAAACTTATATGTTTTTACTTTTCGCAGAATTAGAAGTATACTCAGACTCTATGTTGGTAGCAAGACAAAATGACAACATTTACACTAGTAGAAAAAAAGGCCTATTTCGGCGGTTGTGAACCGCCGAAATGAGCACCGCCGAAATAGGTATACCTATCTCGGCGGTTCTTAGAGCACAACCGTCGAGATAGACTCATGGTCAATCTCAGCATCGGTCAATCCCATGGGTCTATCTCGATGGTTGTTCTCTAAGAACCGCCGAGATAGGCATATTTTTTGTATCTATTTCGGCGGTTCTAAACTTAGAACCGCCGAAATAGACCCCATTTTTTTTCCATCCCAGCTTATATATATATATATTCACCGCATTTGGTTCAATGAGACCTGTAATAAAGCTTCATCCACACAGGGAGCTCCAACACACATTTAAAAAGTTATAAAAGCTCCCAATTAATACCAACGACGCACCACAATTTGAGAGTTAACAAAACTAATGCAATTAAACTTAATTTCACACTTTCATTACAAATAAAAAACCACATTACAATTCAAATCTACCATTACACCATCCACAAGTGTAAAGAGTAACAATTACATACTCGAAAAAGTTCACAAAACATCTTCATGATCATCAATTCATTAAACTTGTGTAGACGAACTCCGACCATTCCTCAAGCGTCTCAACAATTTGAGCATCATCATACTGACCACCTTTGAACACTTCTTCGTAAGCCTTGAAAAAAAATGAACATTAATCTAAAACGTACAAGTCTAACAACATGTAAAGAGCATAACTGAAACTTTCAAAGAATGTTACCTTGTCTAACGAGTGCTCTGGTAAAAGGTTCGCCACTCCTACTATGTCAATCATGAATCCCATGACATAGTATCCACATTCTAAACCCCCAGGCTGCACCGGACACTATACAAACACACATATTGACAGTTATAAACAAGTTTAAACATTATCACACAAATTTATCAATTAATAGCGTACCATGACAGTGTTCCAAGGGATGTTACTCTTCATTGTTTTATTCTGGAGAGATAATGCAGCTCTCATGGCGCTATATCAGCAATATATTTAGTTTTAAGCATCAGTAGCAAGTTATGAAACAGTTAATGTTAAGTAATAAGAATTGTTGTTTACGATAACAAACTAATTACCCCAGTATTGCGGTGGAGATCTTCGGTCTCTTGGCACCCTTACCAAGTGAGTCAAATTGCAAGATTCGTGGGTGCTTCAACATCACCAGCACAAGCAATGACCAACGTCGACTGTCCACAAATTACACAATGTGTTGAAATCATTAAACAACTAACACATACTATATGCTTTAGATAATACTAAGAGAAATAGTGAAATATCATACCCTGAATGATATGGCAGCATAATAAATGACTTGTTAGAACATTCAAAGATGGCATTCGTCATATATTGCATAAGGCCTTCCATATCACTTGTCATCTGGACTTCACTGCACATAGCAGGACACAGGAATCCGAATCTGTGATCTTCATAGACATTGATCGCTTTATTATGCACCCACCTATGAGGCCATATCATTAGTCATTAACTTTTTATTCAAACATCTAATTCATCACCGATCAATGAATTCAAAATATAAAAGGTAGAAGTCACTCACATGGCGGCTGACTTGATAATCGACACATTCAACCAATCCCTCCTGAAACACTCCTCGAAGTCGGACATAAACATCCCAAATAGCTTCAGATCATCTATCAGAGGGGCAAGATACACATCAATGCTATTACCTGGCTGCTTGGGACCAGATATCAGGAGAGATAACATGATGTACTTTCGTTTCATACACAACCATGAGGGAAAATTGTAGATCACTAGCAGAACAGGCCATTGTTGGAGAAATATGTGACTACTTCTACAACTTAGGCAGTGTACCTATCGTTTTGCGGAATAGTGGATTTGTGGGTTGTCGTACTCTTGGGGATCTCGCTATGGATAACTGATAGTGTTGTAAATTGACTGAGACTTCTAGTAAACAGATTTTATCATTTTTGGAAGAGTAAGATTAAAAGCTAACTCATAAGGCAATAATAAAAACAATTAATCAAAACAGAAAAGAAACATAAATTGTAAATCTTTTTGTGTTTTTAAAGAAGCATTTCGGGTTGTTCTGCTCACCTACTTTATTTAATTATATCAATATAACTTTCCCACTATAGCAATAAACTCAGGAATCTTAATTAGTTTATTGACCTGTCCCTGTACAATAAACCCTGACCAATTTAAACAACAAGCACAATCCTTGCTCAAGTTATTATAAATTAATCACATTATTAACAATTCCTATTGGAGACAGATCAACCTATAGGCGAAAACTCGCTTCTAGTCGTTAACCCGTTTTGACTTCTTTTGTCTAGAACCTTGTCTCAGCACTGCATTTTAACAAAGAGCTACAAATATCACTTTAATAATTGTACAAGAAGATTAAAGCGCATTAAGGACAAGAATCAAAATACTGCTTAGATAAATTATACTGGAAAACTTACATAACACAATTATATAAAATAGGCTCGCTTCCAAACCCGGGAAGTTAAGTTTATTACTCAGACATTAACAAGAATAAAATAAAGGTAGAAATAGCCATTATTTTGGAGACTGCCGGAGGAAACGGGACTGCAACTCGCTTATGCTCTAAAGATGTAACAGAGGTTACTCTCCCAACACAATTTCCACACCATGAAGTATAGTGGTTCGGCCAATAATCCGGCCTACGTCCACTTCTAGACAGAGCTATTATTCATCCTTTGGTTTACAACTCTAGAGAGCTTTTGGGATGTGGGCTCCCTTTTCTCACTTGAGTCCCTTACAAATGAGCCATTCTACTTCTATTTATAGACTTTCTATGGCCATGTTACCCTTAAGCCCCTATACATGTGATAGTATTACATAAACATAGCTATCAGTCCTTTTACGGGTCTCCGGACTGAAATACTGCTTCTGCCTTGGACTGACTCTTCCGGACCGTCACTTTAACAACATTCCTTCCGGTAGTTACTCTATCGGAAGCGATCCATTAGATAGCAACTCTTCCGGTAGCGGGTCCTCCGGTAGTAGGGCTTCCATCGATAGGCCTTCCGACAATTGACCTCCGGTAGAGTCTCTTGGTAGATCCTTCCGCATCGGGGCCTTTCGGTAGTAGGCCTTCCGACAATTGGTCTCCGATAGTGGTCCTTCCGCTAGCAGGCCTTCGGTAGACACTTTAACCTTCCGCATGGTATATTTCATACCATTACATCAGTCCCACAAGTTCTACTTTTTAGTACTAAAAAGTGGAACTTATAAAAAGAAGATAAAATTTACACTTTGTACTCTTTTCTTTTCTACTATATATCTCCTACTCCTAGTCCCACAAGTTCTTTTTCTTTTGCCTAAAAAGGAAATGAACTTTAAAACTGTAGCCTATACTAGGAGCTTGTCTTCCGGAAACAAAGAAGTCCCACGGGTTCCGAGGGCGATGAAGTCCCACTTGTACTCCTGAGAAAAGGTCTCCGCTCGTTGAACGTGGCATAATAAGAAATCCAAAGATCTGGAATTCCGAAGGGCCATAATAATCCCAGAAGACCATAATAATTCCAGAAGATCATAATAATTCCAGAAGACCATAATAATCTCAAGAAGTCCGAGATAATAATAATAATGGGATATTACTTCATAATCAGATACCCGCTTGAATCACTTTATTCCTTGGACCTGCATACCTAAATTTAACAGATTAAAAGATATTTGTCTTTTGGGCTACCCGGAGCGACCGGATTTCCCAAAAAGCTTTTGTTAGTTAGAGTATATTAATCACGGGGATAAAAAACACAAATATACAGCCTATAGGTTGTTTTAGAGCAGCCCTCCTAAGTTCATGGATAGTACAAGTCTGAGGTGAACAAAAGGAATTACTATAAGTTCTATTGCTTCCCAAAAGTTTGAAGATTCTGATAATGAATAATTTTAGACTGCTCTTTTTTTTTTTTTTGCCAAGATCTCTTTTGGTAACCCCTTAGTTACACTTTTGCTTTCACACTCTACCACTGTACACATGGTGAGATCGTCGATTTAACACTACCGACTTTGAGCCGGTGATCGTCGGGATTAACACTCTACTGCCAGGACGCTGACAGTGAGATCGTCGGATGAATTACACTACCATCGTTGATGGTAGATCGTCGGATACAAAACACTCTCCCATGGCCAATGGTGAGGTCGTCGGATACATTCTTTTTTTGTCTTTCTTTCTTTCTCTTCTCTTTTTTTTTCTTCTCTTTCCTTTTCTTTCCTTTCAAGACTCGCTGGTCTTCGTTTTAAGTAAATCAGAAACTGTTTTAAAATATTTCTTTTTTGAAAACTAGAGGGTGATCAATCCTCTAGAGAAAGTTTCGCAAACTCCCAGCGGTAAAAGAATATTCACAAAAAAAGTTGGTACCTCTTTTTTCGTACCGGTAGGACGTCAGACTGCTACCAGGACCAAACAACTATCTCCGACGGTTACCAAATTATATTCTTCCAGAGGTAGCTTTTCCTCACTGGCGTTACCAAAAGTCCATACGAAATTTCCCGAGCCTCATCTACCGGTAGACCTCACAATCCAATTCGATTTGGATCAATCGCATGGAATACTGCTTTTTGGACTATTGATACTTTATCCAAAAGTTGACCGGTTCCAATCTCTTCTCTTGGACATCTTCAAACAAAATTCGTCGACTACCGGAACTTTCATTATACTTCTCATGTTTCCGGTAGGTTTTGTTCTAGCACTTTGCGTGAATTTCCTTGTGAAACCAGGGATTTGCATTCTGCCCCTAACCATTGTTCTTAGCTTTGCCAAAGACGTCTGAAACACCCTTCCGGTGGGCTTATATTAAGCTGGCTTCGCAGAAGCGACTGAGGTGCGTGGCCTGCACTATGCTCTTCAGCTTGCGAGCAGGATCGGTGGGCAGTCTTCTACCGGAGTGTAGCAGTGTTGAAAATACTTTGAAAATACTCCACCGAATGACGTCTCTGGAGGATCTTATATCACCCATTTGTTGTAGACGTGGCTCCATTAAGTTACCAGAGATTTGCAGAGTGCCATATTCTTTTACCTGGACGCCTTTTCTCAGCTTCGATCGTCTCCGGAGTTCTTTTTCCTTCTCCGGTTGATGGCTTCCAGGACCAAATTGCTATCGGTGATGGTACCAAACTGCTACCTCTACCGGAGAGGATATCCATATTTCTACCGGAGGGGGTATCCAAACTTCTATCGGAGGGGATATTAAGATTTCCATCGGAGCGGGTTCTACCGGAGGGGATATCAAGATTTCCGTCGGAGCGGGTATTCAAATTTCTTGGATGCTGCCCCGTGCTTGCTCTCGCTAAAGTTATGGAATCCTTCGAACTGGTTACTCGAAGGTTGCCACCTGGTGTTGTTAAGAAGTCTACCGCACAGCAATGGACGCGGAGGCCACATGTTTAGAGCACCCACAGCAATGGAATGTTTCCTCCGGAACTTCTTCTGTTCTTTGGGGCCACCGGTCGATTGATTTGGATTCGCCTCTCCATTCCCTTGGTTGCCTTTTTTTACCGGAGTCGTCCGTCTCCCCATGTCTGTTTCTCAGTACCTGAGCCATACTGTCCGAGAGGTTTGGATGTTGTAATGCGTCCCGATAATACATGCTTCCATGGGATTAATACCACCGGAAGGTGAAGCTTCACTCACTCGGTGCTCTGCGCAAGATGACACCTGGCGAGTATGCCTCTGTTGTTCTTCGTTGATGGTGTTAGCGCTTGATTGATAGCGTTCTCCAAATGGTGGTTGTCTACTGGAAAAAACTCTTTACAGAGACTTCCCCTTCTTCCTCCCTGGTTGATTTTTGTCCGAATTTCAAGCTATAACCCTGGCCACAATGTTCCTCGTACACTCGCAAATGAATTTTCAATCAGTAAAAGACAATAAGGGCTGACCGTACTGCTTTAGCTAATATTGATTATCAGACCAGGGTCGTCAGTAAATGGCACATTCAAGAAAGTGAAATTCCTGCCTAAACAACTTTATGAATGCAGTCACGATAATGCTCATATATAGAAAAGCAAACAGAAGTTGGATCTGGAGCAAGAACAGATGGGTTGCGCTTTTTTTTTTTTAAAGTAGAAGCGTATAAAGAAAGGTTGATACGCTGAAGTGTGAAGCAACAAAACCGAAAATCAAAAGAAGACTGAGTGCTTGTTAAGGAGTAGATAGATGCAAACGTGCTTAGCAATGAATTATCTCAACTATACACTGCCCTTAATAAGTTTCAAACCTCTTTTTCAGATTTAGACCAAGAAATGTTCCATTCAAGCATTTGGGAGGTCAAAAGCCGATGAAGCGTGCAAGACTTTAGACATGGGAATTTGACTGCTAATTCAACAAAGTTTCACAAAACTGAAGCAAGTGCTGCATAAGTCAATCAACAAAACTGAAGCAACGATGACCTTCAACTATAAACCATCTCCAAACATGTACCAACAACAGTATAAAGATAACGTAAATTTCAGTTGAATACTGATCATAAAGCGCAGACGGAGGGACACGCACTATGTTTCTTTCTTCCGAGAAGATAGCACTTTGAGAGTTTTTACCACATAAGGTAAGGAAAAACCAAATGCAAGTTGCTAGCCATTAGACAAAGCTAAAAGGCAGGACATGAATGTAAGCCCAGATATGCTCAGAGGAAATTCCCAGCAGATTAAGCAATATAGGACTCACGAAGTCCCCTATTAAGCAGAACTAACCCTGATCATGCATTTGCTCACAAACAAAGAAGAAACTGAGGCATGAAGCATTAATGAGCACTCATAAAACATTCAAACTAAAACCATTCATAACAGCATATTACAACTTCTTAACTATCCGATAGTCACGTGCTCAGTTTTAACATGTGTAAGAATGAAGTGTTTGCCTGCCAACACAGTCCTGGAGCAGGAAACATCTATGGAATGTAACAGTAAATATCAATAACAATCCGATTGTATCCCACCTTATTAAGAAGAACAGGACCAGATAAAATCGAGATCAGGAGAGCAGTTTACAAACCTTCAACTCATCATTCCCCAACTTTTGTGTGCTCAAACTCCTTTCCCTTTTCACTTGTCCTTTCTTATCCTTCAGAATTGAACAACTCCGAGATGTGGATCGCTACGTTTCCTTCCTTCCTGGATCCAAGCGTAAATTAAATCAGCGTTTGAATCGAAATGTGACTCGTACATTAATTCCTAGTTTTCATAATATAATGGGAATAAGTTTAGTAATTCTCCCTTAACCAAATCTGGATTGGATTTGGTTAACAAATTCTCTGATATCTGAGTAATAGGCAGTTGCAACCCCTTCCAAACAGAAGAGTCCGGTGCGAAAACTCCATCCTCTCTTTTAGGCTACGTTTCTGTCGGAGTCCAGATCATCGCTTTTGTCGTTGAAGGTAGTAGCCGATCTGGATGCTCGTAGGATTTTAATTTGTTGCGCGTGGATTATTTCTTCATGATTTGCATCCTTGACCGGAAGCTCTTGTCTCTGTTAAATTGTTTTGACAATTCGACAGATGCGGCGGGGTATCGTCAATCCTTCGAATAGCGTTTTTCGGTTTGATCTTGGAGGATTTTGTTTGCATGCGCCTTGTGAGCCGATCCATTTGTCTGGCTTTACGGTCTCATTCCTGGCAAGAGGAGCGTGTCCGACTCCAAAAAGCCTCGCCGAGATTACCGTATTCAGAATGAACGTTCGATCTTTCGGTCGCTGTAGAACTTCTATCGTCAAATCGAGAATTGCGCACACTTCCACCACCGTGTAGTGGTTCCGCACACTTGTGAATCTACCTTGTTGAATGTGTGATTGTTCTTCTGTCTCCCTCGGCGACTTTGTCTCTGGACAATGAAAACCTCAATGAACTTTAGCTGATTGAAGTTTGTCGCTGCGTTTTTAAAATATGCGATCTTGTTTCTTCTTGACTTGAAGATTTTTCTCGCAAGGACTTAAGATCGGCCTACGATCTGAACGTGACAGATTTCAAAACATTTGGCAAGGTGAGATTCAGATCGACGTCTCCTCGTGATGCCTTCTCTTGAATCTTGCCATTTTTTACGGAGATTTTTGGAAGTTCTATTGCCATCGTGGTTTTCGATCGTACGAAGATTTGAGGCTTCCTGTTTCTGATGAGCCATCCCGCTCCGTTGATTTCGATGATCTTTTGGTGATCACTTGCAATGCGGTTGCCTTTGAAGATTACGATGAACGACTTCAACGAACATCAGCAAGAACGTGGTTGAACCGTGGTTTGATGTTCTTTCCCACAGACGGCGCCAATGAAGATGTAACAGAGGTTACTCTCCCAACACAATTTCCACACCATGAAGTATAGTGGTTCGGCCAATATCCGGCCTACGTCCACTTCTAGACAGAGCTATTATTCATCCTTTGGTTTACAACTCTAGAGAGCTTTTGGGATGTGGGCTCCCTTTTCTCACTTGAGTCCCTTACAAATGAGCCATTCTACTTCTATTTATAGACTTTCTATGGCCATGTTACCCTTAAACCCCTATACATGTGATAGTATTACATAAACATAGCTATCAGTCCTTTTACGGGTCCTCCGGACTGAAATACTGCTTCTGCCTTGGACTGACTCTTCCGGACCGTCACTTTAACAACATTCCTTCTGGTAGTTACTCTATCGGAAGCGATCCATTAGATAGCAACTCTTCCGGTAGCGGGTCCTCCGGTAGTAGGGCTTCCATCGATAGGCCTTCCGACAATTGACCTCCGGTAGAGTCTCTTGGTAGATCCTTCCGCATCGGGGCCTTTCGGTAGTAGGCCTTCCGACAATTGGTCTCCGATAGTGGTCCTTCCGCTAGCAGGCCTTCGGTAGACACTTTAACCTTCCGCATGGTATATTTCATACCATTACATGCTCCAGCTGCTATTCTTCTCTTCTTTTAATCCTGGTTCTACCGAGTGGTGGAATGAAGAATGATAGTGGATCGTAGGTGTGGTACGTATTGTGGTGTGAGCGATGGATTATGGAAGGGATTGATTGATGATTTATTTGATGCAGAGGTACCGTGTTTATATAGAAGAAATGATGAGGAAGAAGACAGAGGGAACACCGCATGAGGATTTTAAGGAGTAGATTGGGGCGGTGCAGTAGGTCTATCGACATGCATGGAACTGTCGACATGCGTATGGAAGGAACTCAGTCTTGTCCGCCCTCTGTCCGGCCTCTGTCCGGCCTTGTTTGAGCGGACAACACACGAACACAATTTTGTCCTTGTGTCACGTCCGGCCTTTGTCCGGCCTCTGTCCGGCCTTGTTTCCACGGACATATTTATGTCCTTGTTGCGTCCTGGCTTAATTACACGGACGACTCTTCAATTTGGTGCGTCCGGACCCTCGTCCGGATCACCATGGTTCGGACACTTCTATTGTGTCCGCCCTTTTCTCTGCGGACGCGTCACGGACACATTCTTTTCCGCTCATTTTTCATCGGACGTAGCACGGACATAACATTTACAGTGTCCAAACCATTGTCCGGACTGGTTCGGACGATAATTGTTTTGCTCCTAAAATATTCGTTTCAGCTCCGTTTTGAGATCTGTTTGCGCTTATGCCTTTGTCTCTTCGTCTGCTTTGCTCCTAGCTTGGTTTTCCTCATGTTTAACTAATAAATTTGTGAGATAAACAATAAAACATAAACTAGAGGAAAACCATATGATAAGTGAGAAATGAGCAAGAAAAGTGCTAATATAATATATGAAATACACCCATAAAACATGCTCATTTGGACACTTATCACACCCCCACACTTACCTTTTGCTTGTCCTCAAGCAAAACCATGTACCCAAGCAAGTAGGGAATGCTCAATACTAACAAATATTATTATGAAGGGTAGGATAAAGAGGTGATCAGTGCATGATCTTAAACTTTTCGAGGAGTGTGATCCATCACCTACTGGTGGCATAGGTGTGCTCAGGGTAAAAATAAAATATAGAGTTTCGGGGTATGATCCAGAATGCTTCAATGCTTCTTAGTTAAGGTGACTTCGAGAACTTTTACCACGGCCAACTTCTCTCAAGAATGGGCATTGAGGAGAAAACAAAAGGAAAAATAGATTCATGCATTTGTTTCACTTTTGCATAAGAGATGAGAAGATAATATGTAGGCATCAAGCTTTTGTATTTAAGAACACTCAACTCTCTTCGTTGGTTACCAATGGTGTCTCGCAAGTCCCTTGTTTATTATTTTTATTTATTAACATAGAAGCACCCCTTAGCAATCCCTAAAGAAGAAGACAGAAGGAACCCTTGAGCAATAAAAATCCAACCATTGCAGATCATTTGGTCACACCGCATAAAAATGCTCCTCAAAAGTAATCAAAATGAAAATTTTTTGTACCATTTATCCCACAATTCATAACAGTATTTATTCTTAAAAAGAATAACCCACATATAAAGGGTCCACAATATTGAATTTGGAAAAACACAAGATAAGCAGAGGGATTAAGCATTTTAAGCAATGTGTCAATTAAGAGAGACTTAAGACGAGCGACTGAGAAGTGAGTCCTCCCCCACACTTAGACTGGAGCAATGTCCTCATTGCATAGGAAGAATTAAATTAACGAGGTCATGCAATCTACCAGAGTTCCTCACACAATGCAAAGCAGTAGGGAGTATGTATAAATTTGAAGTGCGAAGCAAAGAGAATGTACACCCCAGAGTTCGTAGAGTGTGTAGAGTAGTTCCCCCACACTTGAGTTCAGCTGTAGGAATGTGCAAGATGTTCCTGTAATAAATATTCTAAACAGCCAGAAGAACTCAAGTTAATTCTCCTCGTTCTCTCTCCTCTTTTCTTCTTTTTTTTTATATAAAAACATAGATAGGAATAATGGAAGACAAAGCATAAAAGAAATAGTAGGGAAATAAAATTTAACCACTGGGTTGCCTCCCAGTAGCTGCCCGTATTTATAGTCTTTGGCTAGACTCCCCGCTTCATTATCCTGGATCAAAAATAAAAGTAGACAACTTTCCAGGGAAACGAAGTTAGCAGTAATTAGAAGCAAACCACCTGGTTCAAAACAAAATGTCACCTCAGCAAATAAATAGGAAAGTAATACTCCACAAAACCTGGTGTTTGAGGTACTGCCGGTACGTAGTTCTAACAGGAGACCAGGTGGTGATGAATTTTCTTCCTCAATTGGAGGATGTAAACATCCTCCTCTTGTTGTTGAGGCTTTGGAGGCAGGGTGAGAAGTTGATGAGACTGGTGGTAGCGGTGTTTCCTCCCAGATTCGAGGATGTAGATATCCTCTTCCGGTTGATGAGGCTTAATAGGATAATCCTCTTCGCGGACTGGCTCACACAAAATATTTTCATCTTTTAATTGCTCCTCTTGTGCTGGGGATGGAGATGGAGGAGAATTGTAACTCTCAGACATTTGTTCCAACTCAGCGTCGGAGAAAAATGTCCTGATAAGTTTCTTTATCTCCTCATCAGAACTTGTAGCTTGAATAATATCTAGCTCGAATCGATCTTTGTTCCTTGGAGCCACCACTGGAATCTCTTCTAGCGGCTTGGCCTGACTCGGGAAAAATTCGTCTGGCCCTTGTGTAGATTGCTGTTCATTCTGATTGAAGTAGTTATATCCTAATGAGCTTCTTTCTACTCTGTATTAGCCTGGTCGACTTCCCACCAGTACGACTCCCGATTTGATTGTTGAGGTGGTTGATAATCCTTGACCAACCTTTGATATGAGGACATCTCCTCTTGCATGTGAGTCCATTCCAAATCAATCAATAATCTTCTCACCTCTAGCCCTCTCCATCATCAGTAACTATCTATAAAAACAAAAATAAAAATACCAAGTAGAATAGAACTAAAATAGAAATAACAAAAAATAAAAATTAACTAATTAGAAAAAACAAATAGAAACAAAACAGAGATAAAAAAACTGCTAAAATAGTAAGTAAAATTAAATAAAGCGAAAATAAAATAAAACAGAAATAAAAAGAAAATTAAACAGATATCTTAATCAAATTAAAAACCATCAATTAACCGTGCCGGAGATCCCCGGCAACGGCCCAAAACTTGTTGGAGAAATATGTGACTACTTCTACAACTTAGGTAGTGTACCTATCGTTTTGCGGAATAGTGGATTTGTGGGTTGTCGTACTCTTGGGGATCTCGCTGTGGATAACTGATAGTGTAGTAAATTGACTGAGACATCTAGTAAACAGATTTATCATTTTTGGAAGAGTAAGATTAAAAGCTAACTCATAAGGCAATAATAAAAACAATTAATCAAAAAAAAAGAAATTGTAAATCTTTTTGTGTTTTTAAGAAGTATCCCGGGTTGTTCTGCTCACCTATTTTATTTAATTATATCAATATAACTTTCCCACTTTAGCAATAAACTCAGGAATCTTAATTAGTTATTGACCGGTCCCTGTACATAAACCCTGACTAATTTAAACAACAAGCGCAATCCTTGCTCAAGTTATTATAAATTAATCGCATTATTAACAATTCCTATTGTGACAGATCAACCTATAGGCAAAAACTCGCTTCTAGTCGTTAACACCCGTTTTGACTTCTTTTGTCTAGAACCTTGTCTCAGCACTGCATTTTAACAAAGAGCTACAAATATCACTTTAATAATTGTACAAGAAGATTAAAGCGCATTAAGGACAAGAATCAAAATACTGCTTAGTTAAATTATACTGGAAAGCTTACATAACACAATTATATAAAATAGGCTCGCTTCCAAACCCGGGAAGCTAAGTTTATTACTCAGACATTAACAAGAATAAAATAAAGATAGAAATAGCCATTATTTTGGAGACTGCCGGAGGTGACGGGACTGCAACTCGCTTCTGCTCCAGCTGCTATTCTTCTCTTCTTTTAATCCTGGTTCTGCCGAGTGGTGGAATGAAGAATGAAAATAAAATGGAGAAGTTGGGGATAAGAGGATGGAGTGGATCGTAGGTGTGGTACGTATTGTGGTGTGAGCGATGGATTATGGAAGAGATTGATTGATGATTTATTTGATGCAGAGGTAGTCGGTTTATATAGAAGAAAGGATGAGGAAGAAGACAGAGGGAACACCGCGTGAGGATTTTAAGGAGTGGATTGGGGCGGTGCAGTAGGTCTATCGACATGCATGGAACTGTCGACATGCGTATGGAAGGAACTCAGTCTTGTCCGGCCTCTGTCCAGCCTCTGTCCAGCCTTTGTCCGACCTTGTTTGAGCGGACAACACACAGACACAATTTTGTCCTTGTGTCACGTCCGGCCTTTGTCCGGCCTCTGTCCGGCCTTGTTTCCACGGACATATTTATGTCCTTGTTGCATCCTGGCTTAATTCCACGGACGGCTCTTCAATTTGGTGCGTCCGGACCCCCGTCCGGATCACCATGGTTCAGACACTTCTATTGTGTCCGCCCTTTTCTCTGCGGACACGCCACGGACACATTCTTGTCCACTCATTTTTCATCGGACGTAGCACGGACATAACATTTACAGTGTCCGAACCATTGTCCGGACAAACCTGGTTCGGACAATAATTGTTTTGCTCCTAAAATATTCGTTTCAGCTTCGTTTTGAGATCCGTTTGCGACTATGCCTTCGTCTCTTCGTCTACTTTCCTCTATCTTGGTTTTCCTCATGTTTAACCAATAAATTTGTGAGATAACCAATAAAACATAAACTAGAGGAAAACCATATGATAAGTGAGAAATGAGCAAGAAAAGTGCTAATATAATATATGAAATACACCCATAAAATATGCTCATTTGGACACTTATCAGCCATGTACTGTGTTGACTACTCAACGTGCCGTACGGGTTCATTCCATCAGAACATAACCCAAGCCTCAGATTCCTATCTTCATGTCCGAAATGTTCTTTGTACCGTCTGTTGATGTTTCTCCACTGAGGTCCACTTGCTGGATGTCTTAATTTCTCATCATTCTTTCTACCCTCCGCATGCCATCGTAAGTTCTTTGCATCTTTCGGATTCGCAAACAACCGTTTGAATCTGGGTATAATCGGCAAATACCAAAGTAGTTTTGCTGGAGGGTTTTTTTCCTGAACGGAGGAGTAATCACCATCTTTATGCTTATACCGGGACAACGAACATTTCGGGCAATTGTCCAGATGTTCGTATTCACCCCTGTACAACACACAGTTGTTTGGACACGCGTGAATTTTTTAGTACTCTACTCCCATTGGACACACCCATTTCTTTGCCTCATAGGTGGTGGTAGGGAGACCGTTCTCATCCGGTAGCATATCATGAATCAGCTCGAGGAATGCCGTGAAACCTTTGTCACTCAATCCATATCTTCCTTTCAGGTTGAACAAATTCAATATAGCTGTCACTTTTGTGTACTTAGTGCACGTAGGATACAACGCCTTCTTGGATGCGTCCAACAACCTTTGATACTCATCCGGCCGGTCAACAAAATTATCCTCAATGTTATCAAGCATCTCGTCCATTTGCTCATCATGATAAGTCGACTCACTGTCAACATTGACTCCGGAAGCGCTTGGGAGTTCTGACTCGTTAGTAGCATCGAATGTCTGCTCGGTTCTTGAGTTACACCGATCATGACTGTAGGAAGCTGAAGCATTATCTTCAACAGGTTCTCCATGAAAAGTCCATTTTGTATAATGTGGCATGAAACCACGGGTCTGCAGATGGAATTGTATGACGTTGATGCTTTCATATTGTCTGACCACACCACAATCAACACAAGGACATGGAATTTTCTCCGCCTCTGTCCTGTCCTTGTGTTGCACTGCAGCTTTGCAAAACTCTTTCAGCATCTTGTCAAAATGTTCCCCTCTATCACCATCATCCAGTCACTCCATCTATATGTGTAACAGATCCAAGTGTGAGTTATAGCCTTTGTGAAACTAAAATGTTTATAGAATATGGTCTGTATTAAGTTGCACATGTTTATTTCTTAATGGAGCATGACTGGGATGATTGTCAAGTAGTCTAGCCTAACTCTAAGGTTGCAAACAAAAAATAAACTAGCATTTTAAATTTAACAAATTGTTGCACTTCTAAAACAGAAACCGGTGTTTAAAACAATATTACAAATACTTTTTCTACAAAAAATTCGGCATGTCCTTTGCATAATTGTACACATCCCGTGCTTATTATTCAGCACTCACCAAAGTCATCAAAACCACAAACATTCCAACAATGGTAGCAACCAACAATTAAAATAAATCAATTCTTTACTAGCTAACTGAAAACCAATTGCAAATTCAGATCATCAAACCAACATTTTCAATTCTCCACTGTATAAGTTCAAACCGGTTTAGAGATTAAAATAGAATCTAGAGTTAAATTACAAAAGAAATGCATCAACAAATATGTCTCTGCAAGGGAGCAACAAAAAATAAATTACAAAAGAAATGCATCAACAAATATGGAATGAAGCTAAATTATGTACTAGCACTTATATTTAAATACATAATTGCATTTATTAAACAAAAAATAAGGTTTAGTTATTTACTTGTGCACAGAGGAGGAAAGTGCAACAGTAATGGAAGAAGGCGGGAAACAAGAGAGGTGATTCACGGACTTGAATGTAGTCAGACCTGATAAAAACATTTTAGATATTGTTAGACATATACACATACATCAAACAATATTAATTACGAAGAGATTTGAAAAAAAAATCGGCATGACTTTTGCATAATTTTACCTATCCCATGCTTATTATTAAGCATTCACCAACCATTCATCACACAATTTCCATCACAAATCATACTAATACCAAATTTATCCATCAAACCAAATTTTAATAATTTGTGGAAATCAAATACAAAGTAAAAAAAAGACACAACCATGCTTATTATTAAGCATTCACCAATCATTCAACAACACAAATTTCTATCATAAACCAAACTAATATTACCAAATTTATTCATCAAACCAAATTCCAATAATTTATGGAAATCAAATACAAAGTACAAAAGAAAAAATGATATGTTAGATTATATTACCGGTTCGTAAATGAATTGTTCTCCGCTCCGCTTTTAATCTACCATGAAATGGTTAAGAAGATTCTTAAGTATTTATCTGTAGAGACACAAATACATATAGACACAAGAGAAACTCAGTAGATGTGTTTGTTCCTTATATGCAGTTAGGTTGCAAATTTATAGTGAGTGAAGAGAATGAAGATAATAAAGAGTTAAGTTAAAAAAAATTACCGGTTCCTAAATGAATTATTTTCAGCCCTCTTCTTAATCGGGCGTGCGAGACGCGTGTAGCAGTACCAATCTCTACAGAGGCAAAGCAGACACAAAATTAATATGAATAGAGGGCGCAAAACTATATTGCTTACAATGTTTATAATTAGCTTATAATTATAAGCACAAATAATGCTCAAACATTGTTCCACCCCATATATAAGCATAACAAATCTAGCCCAAATTAGCTAACCTAACTATACTTAAAAGAAGGGCCAAAAACAGCAAAAAAATTCACTCGGACATTTCGTCAAACACCTTGTGTGCATACATAAATTTATTAGTTTAACAACCAAATCTTGCAAAGATTTCACACACACAATAAATATCAGCATCCACAATCACAATGTGACAACAATCTATCAATTTTAACAACACATTAACAATTATTTAAACAAAACTAAAACGAAAAATTTGGGGTTTATATTCACCGTATGCGCCTCTGTTGCTGGGCGGGAGGAGGGCAGCGACGACCACCGACGCGACAACAACCGACGGCGCGACGTATGGCGAAGGCGGGAGGAGGAAGGCGGGCGACGACAGTGTGGTGGTGGTGGCGTCGGGGTTTAGAAATCGCCGCGGAGAACCGAGAGAGAAGAGGGGTTTAGGTTTAGCAAATCGTAATTGTGTCGGGGCGGGTTGGGGGGCTAATTAAAACGACCTATTTCAGCGGTTCTTTGTTAGGAACCACCGAAATAGACCCCCTGTAATACAAAAAAAATAAAAAGACCTATTTCGGCGGTTCCTAACAAAGAACCGCCGAAATAGATGATTAAATTAAAAAAAAAAAAGAAAAATAGATAAACCTATTTCGGCGGTTTCGTGTAAGGAACCGCCGAAATAGGTCTCTTTTATTTTTTTAATTATTAAATAGAGCCTATTTCGGCGGTTCCTAGATAGGAACCACCGAAATAGGTGCCTTCTTTTCAGACAGCATACATCTCGGGCCCCTATTTCGGCGGTTTTATCTACAACCGCCGAAATAGGGGCCCCGAAATAGACGTTTTTTGTACTAGTGTTACGAAGTCAAAGAGGAAAAGCTATGAAGGTACTTACTCAAAGTCCAAAAGCTAAAAGCAAATTTCCAAAGATGTGAGTTAAAACACCTTCCTCGCAAGGAGAACGTCGAGGCTGATGCCTTGGCAAAATTGGCAAGTATGGCCGAAAGGGTACCCAATGAAATATGGCTAGAAGTTAAAACTGCGTCAAGCATAGATGAAGCTCAAGTATTTGCGGTGGAATCGAGTGTCGAGACAGAGTCTTGGATGACTCCAATCATAGATTACATACGCCAAGGAAAATTACTGGAAGAAGAAAAGGAGGCCAAGATAGTAAAAAGGCGGGCCGCATCCTTTTTCATTGAGAATAACCAGTTATATAAGCGATCTTTTGCAAGGCCAACGCTGAAATGTGTTACCATGGCCGAAGGGGCAGAACTAATAAAAGAGGTACATGATTGAAATGATACAAATCCCAAAGTTCCCAAACAATCCTCTCGTGTAATTCACTAGTCGGAATCCTAATCTATCATCAAGCTCTTTAAGTTCTGTCGAGTTACCTTGTTACCGAATAAGGGGAGTAAAAAGAAAAATGAGGGGAGAGAGAGATTCGCAATAACAATGCAACAGTGGAAATTCTCAGGTATGGGTCGCCTAGGTTTTATTGAGGGGGTGAACCCCTATTTATAGTGTTTCTCACAGACGCTTTGGCCTATCACATTGTGCCAGCTTGGCACATAAATATCTTGATAGGCCTACAAAATATCTAATAAATATCTTACTCTAATTTCCCTGCTTTCGATCGCTACCTATGCCTGCCTTGTTCCCCTATCGACCGGTCACAGACGACCGGTCGCTATTCGTGCCTTATTTGATGTATTTGATGACCGGTCACAGGTGACCGGTCGCCTTTTACACTGCCTCTCGTATTCTTGGCGTCCGGTCATAAATGACCGGTCATAGTGACGCCTTTGGCGACCGGTCACAGGCGACCGGTCACTTCCTATGCTATGCTCTTGGACTCGTGGCGACCGGTCGAAAGTGACCGGTCACTACTTGTGGCTTGTTTGGACCTAGACAGGGACGCCCGGTCGTTGCCTTGGCCTTTCTCCTCCTTTCTCTTTAGCTTTCCTAGGCTATTGCTTTTTCTTTGGGGCTTCTGGGCATATTTTCCCCTCTTCATCAGTCCCACAAGTTATACTTTTAGAGCCTTTAGCGAAGAAAGTATAACTTAGAATCTTGGCTCTTCCGGTCCGGCTTGGCGAATGAAAAAAAATTTGTGTCGGCCCTTGCCTTCTTGTTCCCTATCTCCTAGTCCCACAAGTTCCACCTTTTTCTTTCTGACAAAAGGATGGGACTTCTTACGGTCCGTGCGATGCACGTGCCACGCTTGTGCCACACTCACGCCTGTGCCTCATGGAGTGACCGTTGCGGAATTTTAATCGTCTCGCGCACGCCAGCCGTCACCGTAGAATGTGCAGAGTCTATGTACTTTTCCTGCAAAAGTGTTGTTTTGTTTGTTGTCTCTTATTTTAAATATTTCCGAAATTATTTTACCCCTTTTTAAAGGCCTTGGGAAGGCGACACTCTCTCTTTCCTCCGGTTTTTGCATTTCCCTAGTTTTCGAGCTTTCTTTCGCTTTGCTACCTCCGCACTCTCTCTCTTTGTTCTGCTTTGTCTTTCCTGTTTATCTCGCTTTCGTGTCTCCCTGCTTCAATGGCGTCCTCCAGCTCTAAATCGTCTCGCACCTCTGCTTTAGACGCCATCGTGGGCTCCAAATTGGGGGGGAGATTCCGCCCGACGCTCTTGAAACCTAAATCTGCTTATTCCAGTAATCGGGAGCCGCTACCTAGCATTCTAGATGTTAAAGCTCTTGACTCCCTTCTTGCGAAGGTGGAGGTTCCCACTGGGACTCAGATTTTTCTTCCTTCTGATGACTCGCATCCCCTCAATAATTTCGGTCGCGGCTACGTCGTGTACTCCGACTTCTTTCTTCGTGGAATGTCGGTTCCTCCCCACCCATTCGTGACGGGGTTTTTGATTCGTCGTTGCTGCACGCTTGCTCAGCTTCACCCGAAGGCTGTATGTCAACTCCATGCCTATATTGCTCTCTGCGCCGAGGAGGGGGTTGCGCTTTCTGTGACGGATTTTGTCCAGTTCTTCACCAGCAGGGTTGATTCCGGCAATTTGACCATATCCGGCCGGTCTGGGTACTCGCTTTTCGAGTACAAGAAGCTTGCCCAGCACTGGAATGCGCGGTGGTTTGTCATCGTCCCGCCTACCGGGCGGTTCCTCGGGGTTGCCTACTGCCCTTCGATTATCAAGGGCTCCTTACACTGCCCTACGGTGCCCAAATCGGAGCTCCCCATGTCCCGGGTTCTAAAGGCGGTGAGTGATCTTCACCCAAGTGTGGAGGACTTTTTCACCGGCCCGCGCCTGGCTTCACTTGCGCATTCTGAGGGTAAGAGTTTTCTCCCCCCTTCCCTGTTCTCTTTCTCGCTTTTGCTTTGTCTCGGCTCTTATTCATTTACTTCTCTCTTGTCACAGATTTTCCTCAGCTTGGGGCGAAGGTGGGTCCCTTCCATGGTTGGCAACTGGTGTCCTTCAAGACCGGGGAAGGGAAGGTGGACTACTACGCCACCCTGGACGCTGTGGAGAAGTCGGCTCTTCACGAGGAAGAGGCGGTTGTTGCTGGTAGGAAGAGGTCCGGGGGTGAAGCTGAACATCCGGCAAAGAAGCAGAGACCGGCGAGGGGCAGAGAAGAGGGGTCCCCTCGGACACCGAAGGCCTGGTCGCCCGACACTTCAAGCCAACCAGGTACTTGGTACACTAGTCCAGGTTCCGGTCGTCGGGTATTTCTTCCTCTTACGCCTGGGTCAGATCTCAGACTTAGTCCATGGGACGAGAGAGGGGTGCATGTGCGGTCTCGTTCTTCGTGCTTTATCTGTTCCGGCTTTCACTGTCTTCTTCTTGGCCTTGGCTGTTATCTGCTCTTTTTCTCTTTTGAGGTTATTCACTTGTACGTGTTTCTCTGTTTGCAGCTCCCGAGGCCGACAGGTCGGGTCGGGGAGAGAGTAGGACAATCTGGCCCGGGCGAGGCGCCGTCAACCGTCTCTTACTCATCAGCGCCAGAAGACCCTTGCTTCGAAGGGTAAGGTGAAGCATATGGCTAAATGGACGAAGGCCTCTGACTTAGTGCACCTCGATGAGTAAGGTGCTTCAGATACAGCTCCACAACGGGAGCCTTTGGAGGAGACCGTTCCTTCTGGGCCCGGGGCTTCACTACCTGGGGGAGGCGTCTGCGGAGCGGGCGCTACGCCGGGTGCAACTGAGGGGGTGCCCACGGGCCCGGAGCCTTACCCGAAGGTGACGAGGGATACTGATACCGCCACATCGTCCTCACCTCCTCCGCCCACCGGTGATTCTTTTTGTGGACCGTCTGAAAAGGATGGATGGTTCTACCACCACGGTCAGCCCCTTCATCTATTGCCTGTGACCGACTCGTCGTACTACTTCGAGCCGTGGAAAGAGGCAATTCGCCGGTCTGACTCTCCTGATGGTCTCTTTGCTCCTATGAAGACTATGACCGCGGCGAAGGAGAGGTTGAGGATTGGAGGGGGCGGAGCGGATGCCATCATGCGTCACTCTTTCCCTCTAGACAACTCACTCGACTTTCGGTGGCAGGGGATCTACCGGGTGAGTGATTCGCCTCAATGCCGATGTTGCATGCCTCTTCTTAATTTTCTTATGTTCACTGTTTTACTTTGCACAAACGGTGGCTTTTGCTCAAAGTGTGGATGTGCACATACGGACTCTCCGCTCGAAGCTCCACCTCGAGGAATGCCGGGCCCGCAATGCCCAAGAGGAGTTAAGGATAGAGCGGTCTTTCAATAGCATCTTTGTTGACACCGTTCAAGAGGAGATCTCGAGGCGGGTGCATGAGCAGACCGCGACTATAAAGAAGGAGCTGGGTGATGCTCGTCGGGCGTGCACAAGGCAGGGCGACGAGTACGTGGAGCAGTTGAAGAGGCTGCATGAGGAGAACCTCTCCCTCAAGGGTCAGGTCCGGTCACTGGAGACGGAAGCCGCGTCTCTTAAAAAGGTACGAAGTGAGTTTGCTGACACCCGGTCGTTAGCCTTTTCTCTTTCCAGTCCTTGGTGGCCCAGCTTCCCACGATCAAGAGGTCGAGAGTCTTCGTGCCGAGAAGGCCATTTTAGCGCAAGAGAAGGCATTGCTTGCTGAGGATAAGGCTAAGCTTTCCCAAGAGCTTCACTCTGCCTCTGAGGCGAATGCTCTCCTAAAAAGGGAGCTGTCGTCCTCCGAGGCGAAAACGGCGGAGGTGGCCCGGGCGGGCGAGGTCCTGGCCTCCGAAAGGGAGAAGTTATCTGCCGAGCTCCATAAGCTGTCTGGTGAGCTTGCGGCCTCCGTGGAGCAACGGCTTTCTTCTGAAGAGAAAGTAAGAATGCTGGAGGAGGAGTCTGCTAAGCTGCGGCTAGAAAACTCCGAGCTGGCCACGAGAGGTGATTCTTCACTTTCCCAATCATCCTTTGTTGCTTTTCTCGCCTTTTATTAAAAGTTTTTTCCCTCTCCTTTTCTTTACTTAGGTTCGAGGCCTGGGAATCCTGTCGAGGGGCTAGAGAAATTGAACCTGCGGATCGATGACCTCGAAGAAGAGTTGATTGCCGCAAACGCTAACCGCGATCGGTACCGGGCTTATGTTCACACCCTGGAGCAACAGGTGACCGGTCTCAAGGCTTATTCTCGGAAGGTGCGAGAGGACCTGCAACAGCAGAGCACGAAGCTTGCCCACCTAAAGGAATCCTTCACCTCTCAATACGGGAGGATGGTTAAATCATGCCGCCAAATTGTCTCGAGGTTTTTTACGGGCAAGGGGGAGGTTATGGACGGGCCTTTACCGGGAGTTGTCTTTTAAGGAGGTTGCACAAAGACCTCCTTTCATAGGTGCTTGAGAAGTTCGGCGCTTCCGGGGGAGACGTGCTTTGTTCCTGGCCAGGCTCTTTTCTTCCTCCCGGGAGCACCACATCAGGGTGGTGTAGGCCTCCGTCCTCTGCCGGGAGGTCTGGGTCTTCGGAGAGCGTGCAAGGGGCTGCTGCCGCGAATCTCGACATGTAAAGGAGACTTAGATAGGCCAGAGGAAATTTAGATTAGTCTTAGTTCTCCTTCCTTTTTTTGTTTTGATGTGCATATGCTTTCAAGTTAATGGAATTATTTGTCAGTTGTTTCGTTAATTAATGCCATTTTTGCCATCGATTGCGCTCCCTTAGTCGATTGTCTTATTTTACGGGCGCGACCGGTCGACCACGACCGCTCGTTCCGTTTTTTCTTTGCGACTTGGTCTTTTTTACGACTGGTCGTTCCTGCTCTTGCCCGGTCGCACTCAGTGACCGGGTTTCTGATTGTCCTTTCCCTATCCTTGCTTTCGGTAGCCAAGCGATGGTACTCGCATCGTTCCCCCTTTCTTTCTTTTCTTCTCGCGAGGGGAGAAAGAGTCTCGAGGGGGATTCAACCAGGGTACGGTGTGGCGTCCCACACCTAATGATTCACCCATTACAGGCGACCAGAGCTCCCGGGGCTTTCGGAGATGGGTTTTTTTTATTTTTGTTCTTGCTTGAGTGCGACGACTCATAACAAGGTTTTCAGGGCATTGCATCCTGTAGGGCATGGCCCGGGTGTTTCTTTTTCAGGGCATTACATCCTGTTGGCCTTGGCCCGGGTGTTTCTTTTTCAGGGCATTACATCCTGTTGGCCTTGGCCCGGGTGTTTCTTTTTCAGGGCATTACATCCTGTTGGCCTTGGCCCGGGTGTTTCTTTTAGTGCGGATCTTTCCAAAAATAATCCCCTTTATTGATGTTGTCAAAGCATTACATCGATTTTTACACATAAAATTTCTAAGGCATTCTGCGTGCCAGGAATGGGGCAATTCGTATCCCTCGACATTCTTTAGGTGATATGAAGCTCGCCCAACCTTCTGATGGATAATGTAAGGACCTTCCCACTGGGGGTCGAGTTTTTTGGGCTGCTTGACTTCTCTTAGGACCAGCTCGCCAGGGACAAAGCTTCGTTCCCTGACTTTGCGATTGAAGTACTTTTCTACCTTCCTTTTGTCTTCTGCCATCCGGGCGGCCGCTACAGCTCTCTCTTCTTCGAGCAGGTCTAGGCAGTCTTTTATTCCTTCGTTGTTGAGCTGTTCGTCATAGGACTCCCAGCGGATTGACGGGATCATGATTTCAGCTGGGACAACTGCCTCCAAGCCATAGGTCAACCTGAAGGGTGTTTCTCCGGTTGGTCCCTTTTCCGTCGTTCGGTAGGACCATAGGACTTGGTGTAGTAGTTCGGCCCAACTTCCCTTTTTGCTTCCTAACCTTCTTTTTAGAGCTTTTATGATCTGCCCGTTTACGTTCTCGACCTGCCCGTTGGCCTGGGGGTGCGCCACCGATGTGAATCTTACCTATATCTTCCATTGCTCGCAAAACTCCCAGAAACTGTCACAATTGAACTGTGTCCCATTGTCAGTTATTAGGGTCCTCGGCAATCCGAATCGACACACGATGTGCCTCCATACGAACTCTTGTGACCTTTTGGCTGTGATGGACACGGTAGGCATTGCCTCGACCCATTTTGTGAAGTAGTCGATGGCTACGTACACGAACTTGAACCTTCCGGGAGATGCTTCCGGGAAGGGGCCAATGATATCCAGCCCCACATTGCGAATGGTACCGGGGACAGTATGGCTTTTTGCATGGCCGGGGGGTTGTGTATCTTGCTGCCGTGTTCCTGGCATCTGGCGCACCTCCGAATGTATTCCTTGCAGTGGTCCTGCATTCTCGGCCAGTAGTAACCGAGCCTCATGATTTTGTGGGCCGTGGCTCTTTCCCCTTGGTGGTTTCCGCAGACCCCTTCGTGCACCTCCTTTATGAGTTCACTTCCTTCTTCATTCGTGACGCATCTGAGGGCAGGCCTTGCGAACGATCTTTTGTAGAGGCGCCCCCCTTCGAGGAAAAATGATGCCGCCCGCCGCTTCACGTTTCTAGCCTCTTTATCCTCCGGCGGCAACTTTTCTTCAAGGATGTACTCCACGATCGGAGTCATCCAAGATTCCTCAGATGCGAGGGGCTCAGTCGCCAGGACCTGGGCTCGTCTATGCTTGGATTGGTCTTGGTTTCTAACCATACCTTACTTGGTATCCTTTCGGCCATACTTGCTAATTTCGCTAGCGCGTCTGCTTCGGTGTTTTTTGTTCGGGAAGGTGTTTCAGCTCGCATCTCGAGAAGCTTGTTTTTAGCTCTTGGACTCTGAGTAAATACTTCCAGAGTTTCTCTTCCTTTACCTCATATATGTTGTCATGCTGCCGGGTGACCAGTAAGGAGTCTGAGTATATTTCCAGGTCCGTTGCGCCTAGGGCAATGGCAACCTCTAGGCCTTGAATGAGAGCTTCGTATTCGGCCTCGTTGTTGGTTACTTGAACTCCAACCGGAAGGCGTAGTTGATGTCTCGTCCATCGGGAGTTTGGACTACAATCCCTGCTCCCGCTCCTGTCTTGCACCGAGCGCCGTCTACCTGAATGATAAAGGGGGTGGGTGGCTTTCCTTCTTCTTGGTCGAAGCTGGTCTCCGTTATGAAATCCGCTAGGGCCTGAGCTTTGATCGCCGTTCGCGGTAGGAAGTGGATTTCGTATTGGGTGAGTTCGACTGCCCAGCTTACCATGCGTCCTGACGCATTTGGATTATTCGTTATTTGCTTCACGCGGCCAGTTAGTCCTTACAAGGATTCGGTGTGATTGGAAGTACGGTCGTAGCTTCCGGGATGCCACCACTAGAGCAAGAAAGACTTTTTCAATATTGGTGTAGCGTCTTTCTACGGGAGTCAGGATCTTTCCTGTGTAGTAGACGGGAATCTTCTTCTTCTCGTCTTCCATGATTAGGACCGCTGCCACCGCCCATGCCGATGCGGACAGGTACAGGTAGAGGTCTTGACCGGGCATTGGGACTCCCAGCTTGGGTAACTCTCGAAGCATTTCTTTGATCTTCTCGAAGGCTTCTTTGCATTCTTGCCCCCACTGGAACTTGCTGTTCTTTCTCAACGTGTTGAAAAACGGGATTGCCTTTTCCTGTAACTTTGAACAGAACCTGCTTAGGGCCGTGAGTCTCCCGTTGAGGGCTTGGACGTCTTTGATGCTTCTGGGAGGGCTGAGGTCGAGAATCGCCTGGGTCTTTTCCGGATCCACCTCTATTCCTCGTTGCCCAACGATGAAACCAAGGAATTTTCCTTTGGTGACCCCGAATACGCATTTCTCCGGGTTTAGCTTGATCTGGAATTTGTCGAGCGTGGTGAATGTCTCTTCCAAGTCTTTCATGTGCTGTTCTTTGGACGGGCTTCTCACGACTATGTCATCCACATAAGCTTCCATATTTCTCGAGAGTTGCTCCCGGAACACTTTGTCTATCATTCGTTGGAAAGTCGCGGCATTTTTTAATCCGAATGGCATCACTTTGTAGCAGAAGATTCCTGCTGAGGTGACGAAAGAAGTTTTCTCGGAGTCCTTCTCATTCATCTTTATCTGGTTGTACCCGGAGAATGCATCCAGGAAGCTCAAGACGGAGCTTTGGGCCGACGAGATGACCAGTCGGTCTATCGATGGCAACGGGTAAAAATCTTTGGGGCATGCCTTGTTTAGGTCGGTGAAATCCACACACATTCTCCATTTCCCATAGGTTTCTTTACCATAACTACGTTCGCCAGCCACTTGGGGTATGACACCTCTCTGATAAAACCTGCTTGCAGGAGTTTTGGACTTCTTCTCGAAGCCTGGTCCCTCTCTGCTCCGATCACCCTTCTTCTTTGGCGGATTGCCGGGTGTGCTGGGTCTACGTTGAGATTATGCTGGATAACGTTTGGGTCTATTCCGGGCATCTCCTCTGTGCTCCAGGCGAATGTGGCCCTTCTTTTTTCCAGGAATCTTGTTAGATGGACTTGTTCTTCGCTGTCAAAGGCATTTCCAATTTTAAAGAATTTGTTGGGGTCAGTTCGTAGAGGTACCTCTTTTGGGAGATCAGCGGGAGCCTCGTACCGCTCCGCTATTTCGTCGGGGAGGGGAAGCTTTCCCTTGAATTCCTTCTCGGACCCCACGGTTTTGACGGTCTCGTTTCCTGGTAGGTTCTCCATGATCCGCACCTCGCATACCCGCGCGACTTTCTGGCTTCCTCTCACCGTAACGAGCTTCCCTGACCTGGTCAGGTACTTCATTTTCAGATGGTGGGTGCTACAAATGGCTCTGAAGGCGTTTACTCCTTGTCGCCGAGGTACATATTGTACCCAGAGAGCCCGGGAAGGATGAAGGCTGTCAATTCTTCCATGCGCCTCTCATCCCCTTGTCCTAGGGTGATGGTGAAGTCGATGCTCCCTGTTGACTTAGCCGAGATCCCTCCTACGAAACCACCCAGTACAGCTGAATAGGGTTTGATCCTATCTTCCGGTATCTCGAGTTTCTTTACCGCCTCGGCTGAAATGACATTAGCACCTGCTCCACTGTCGACCAGGATTCCTTCCATCATGTGGTCGTTCACCTGAGCCCTTATGACCAGCGGGTCGTTATGCGGGTACAGGACTCCATCTTCATCCTCAGTGAAGTAGATTGGAGGAAGCTTTTGGTGTTTCACGTCCCTTTTATCTGGGAGTTCTCGGTGAACCTCGTGGACGTGTCTTTTCCTTTCATTGGGGGTCAGGGGCCCCACTTCTAAGAATAGTCCTGTGAACAGTCTCAAGGAGAGTTTTATTAGTCTCTTTATCTTGTTTTGTTAGCATTGTTTATTTGTAAGTTTTGGGATATGTGAAACTTCATCGGGATGCAAGCATTTATATATATATATATATATATATATATATAGCTTTAATAAAGTAGTAACGCGCTACAGCCTCCCGCGGGGTACAAAGGTGATTCTTTCTTTCTAAAGGGGGACTTCGCCCCCTTCCCTAGGGAATTACCCTAGGCAATCTACAGACCTGTGATTACCCCGAAGGACTTGCTATGATCCAACTTTGGGTGGACTTCTTCTTCTGGTTTAGGCCGGGAGGACTGGCTACCATAGTGCTGCCTCTACTGGACTCCCCTTCCTTTTTTCTTGTTCTCCTCAATCAGCCTTAGCTCCTTGGCGAGGTTCACACAATTGATTGTCCTGTGGCTGCGGTGTCCATGATACTCACAGAAGGCCACCGACACTCTCCCGGGTTGGGCTTTCTCGGTGGGGGCAAGAGTCCCTCCCTTACGGCAGCAGCATACTTCCCTGGGTCTATTTGCACTGTTCGGAAGGCTCTAGAGCTCGAGGCCTGCTGTCCCTGGGGGGCCGGGGTCTTGGAATAAGGCTTGTATCGGCTCCCCCCTTGGTGCGATCCTCCGGTCGTAACGACCCCTCCTGTCTGGCTTCCTTTCTTCTCACCCGCGCGGGGGCTCTAAAGCTATTGAGGAGTTCCTTGGCCTTATTCTCCGCAACTTCTGATTTGAGGAAGTCGTAGATCATCTCGGCTAACTCACCATGCGATTTTGGCGCCTTGGTGGCTATCTTTCCAGCGAGGCGGGGGTGGGCCAAGCCATTACCAAAGGCTTTGATCAGTATCTTTTCATCGATGTCGCCGATTTCAGCCACCTGTTTGTGGAACCGCTCGCTGTACTCTTTTACAGTCTCTCCCTTCGCTGTTTCACATCCATGAGCTCTATCGTTTCCCTTTTTACCTTTTTACTAGCTGCGAAGTATTGCTGGAATTCCTCGGTTAGTTGTTTGAAACTGGAGATCGATTGGGGTGGTCTAGATGAGATCAGCTCAAGGCTCTCTTGGAGAGTGTTCCGGGGAATAGCGAGTGAGCTAATCCCCTGGGTGTTCATGGCGAACATGAACTTCTTAATGTGCTGAGCAGGATCCCCAGTACCGTCGTACTTCTCCACCGCCGGGGCGACGAAGTGGGGCGGGAGTTTGGCTCTACGGATCTTTTCGGAGAAGGGTATAGGCTCATGTCGATGGCGTCATCTTCTTCCTCCTTGATAGTGATTAAGGCCTCCCCTCGAGTGCCTCTTTTCCTGTCATTGCTTCCGGCCACATCTCGAACTTTCAGGAGATCTATCGCCTCCGACATTTTCTCCCACTTTTGCTGGAATTCCTCGTCTCTCTGCATCAATTCCTGTTGTAGGGGCTCATTTACTTCCACGATCTTTTCGTCGATGGATCTGGTGAGGCTCGTTAGCATGTTCTCGAAGTCTTTTTTGGAAATGGAGTCATGGGTTGCCTCGGGTCCGGTACTTCCGTCGTTGGTTTGCGGATTTTTCCTTGTTCTGGGTGCCATCTTCGTACCTAACCTGCAAAAACACAGTTTCGTTCTTAGATGTGTCGACTTCGTATGTTTTCCAAAGATATTATTCTCGTCGGTGGACTCGTGGTTGCTAGATCTGAGCTGTTCGGTTCCCACAGACGGCGCCAAATGAAATGGTACAAATCCCAAAGTTCCCAAACAATCCTCTCGTGTAATTCACTAGTCGGAATCCTAATCTATCATCAAGCTCTTTAAGTTCTGTCGAGTTACCTTGTTACCGAATAAGGGGAGTACAAAGAAAAGGGGGGGGGGGGGAGAGAGATTCACAATAACAATGCAACAGTGGAAATTCTCAGGTATGGGTCGCCTAGGTTTTATTGAGGGGGTGAACCCCTATTTATAGTGTTTCTCACAGACACTTTGGCCTATCACATTGTGCCAGCTTGGCACATAAATATCTTGATAGGCCTACAAAATATCTAATAAATATCTTACTCTAATTTCCCTGCTTTCGATCGCTACATATGCCTGCCTTGTTCCCCTATCGACCGGTCACAGATGACCGGTCGCTATTCGTGCCTTATTTGACGTATTTGATGACCGGTCACAGGCGACCGGTCGCCTTTTACACTACCTCTCGTATTCCTGGCGTGCGGTCATAAATGACCGGTCGTAGCGACGCCTTTGGTGACTGGTCATAGACGACCGGTCACTTCCTATGCTATGCTCTTGGACTCGTGGCGACCGGTCGAAAGTGACCGGTCAATGCTTGTGGCTTGTTTGGACCTAGACAGGGATGCCCGGTCGTTGCCTTGGCCTTTCTCCTCCTTTCTCTTTAGCTTTCCTGGGCTATTGCTTTTTCTTTGGGGCTTCTGGGCATATTTTCCCCTCTTCAATGTTGGATCCTGTGGAAACCATCAAGGAGAAAGAACCACAACGCACAAAATCTTGAGGCTCAGATACTTTTGGCCAAAAATGATGGAGCATTGCAAGGAATATATACAAAAGTGTCTCAAGTGCCAAGAACACGGAAACAAAATACACAATCCTCCGGCAGAACGGAAATCTATCCTCTGCCCAATCCCCTTTTCTATGTGGGGATTAGATATTGTGGGACCATTCCCAGAAGAGTCACCTGGGAGGTTCAAATTCATGTACGTCGTCATCGACTATTTCACAAAATGGGTCGAGGCAATGCCCACTATCTACATCACAGCTAGAAAATCACAAGAATTCATTTGGAAGTATGTGGTATGCAGGTTTGGCAGACCAAAAGCAATAATAACAGATAACGGGGCGCAATTCAATTGCGAAAACTTTCGGGAATTCTGTGAAGAATGGAAGATCGACTTAAGGTTAGCATCGGTGGCTCACCCCCAGGCTAATGGTCAAGTTGAGAATGTGAATGGTCAGATAGTAAAGGCAATAAAGAAAAAACTCGATGAAAGAAAGGGAAAGTGGGCAGAGTTGTTACCCCAGGTCCTCTGGTCATACAGGACAACAGAAAGAGGGCCGACAGGAGAAACACCCTATAGACTAACATATGGATTAGAGGTTGTCATTCTGGCGGAAATTGTGGTACCATCAGTAAGGTGGGAATCGTATGATGAAGAAGTCAACAATCTGGGAATACAGGACCATCTAGACCTCCTCGAGGAAACCAGGGTGGCCGCCGCAGTAAGGATGGCGAAAGATAAATCCAAAGTAGAGCGATATTTCAACCAAAGGATAAAAAAACGGAGTTTTGCTCCAGGAGAGTTAGTTCTGCGAGAAGTAAAACAACCCAAAAAACTAGAGCCCCACTGGGAAGGACCGTACATCATACACCAAAAGACAGGACGAGCTTCATACCGCCTAAAAAATGGTGAAGGGTACGAATTGCCGTATTCTTGGCATGCGGAGTGTTTGAAAAAATTCTATGTGTAAAATTTATGATTCTTCAATAAAGAGGTATTTTTTTGAAAAGAGTAAAAGTAAGCGCCCCAGCGCAGCCAGACTATCATGCCTTGAAAGTAAGCACCGGCCAATGAGCCACAGGCTATCATGCCTTGAAAGTAAGCGTCGGCCAATGAGCCACAGGCTATCATGCCTTGAAAGTAAGCACCGGCCAACGAGCCGTAGGCTATCATGCCTTGAAAGTAAGCACCGGCCAACGAGCCGCAGGCTATCATGCCTTGAAAGTAAGCACAGGCCAATGAGCCGCAGGCTATCATGCCTTGAAAGTAAGCACCGGCCAACGAGCCGCAAGCTATCATGCCTTGAAAGTAAGCACCGGCCAACGAGCCACAGGCTATCATACCTTGAAAGTAAGCACCGGCCAACGAGCCGCAGGCTATCATGCCTTGAAAGTAAGCACCAGCCAACGAGCTGCAGGCTATCATGCCTTGAAAGTAAGCACCGGCCAACGAGCCGCAGACTATCATGCTTAGAAAGTAAGCACCGGCCAATGAGCCGCAGGCTATCATGCCTTGAAAAGTAAGCAACAGCCAACGAGCCGCAGGCTATCATGCCTTGAAAGTAAGCACCGGCCAATGAGCCGCAGGCTATCATGCCTTGAAAGAAAGCACCGACCAACGAGCCACAGGCTACCATGCCTTGAAGGTAAAATCTAGTCAAAAGCCGCAGGATGTCATGCTTTAAAAAGAAAGGATCCGGCTAAAAAAAACCCCGCAGGCTTCGGTGCCATAAAAAATAAAATTCGGTCAATAAGCCGCAAGCTTTTCATATCAAAAATAGGCACTCGGCTAGTAGGGCTAATATAAAAAAACGTATAACAAAGCATTGCGACGAGAGACACCACTCAAAAAGAAATACCCCAGTAAGTATACAAATATGACTAAAAAGAAAATGGAGACGAAAGCACAGTAAGGAATCGGTAGCTCCGGCAAAAAATCAACAAAGGATGTAAAAGCTTATATTCCTTCCAAGAGGTGGAGTAAAATTAATTACAAGGGTTTGATCATTACAAAAGCTAGACTTCCACAGAAGATACATGCTAAAAAAACCCTCCTAAAAAAAAAGAAGCCATCCTATTTTTCTGCGGCTAACTTGTCACCACTATCGGCAACACTTTCTATAGAATTGGATCTCCCTGCACCATGCTGCACTCCTCCAACAGATGGCTGGACATTACTCCCCGCCGGAAGAAAGGAGGCCTGGCCAGGGCCAAAGCATGTCTCCCCAGGACTGCGGCAGAATCTCTCGAGCTCCTCGAAGAAGTTGGACTTATGGGCAACAGCTTTAAACTTTAGTCTGTTGTACAAATCATCGTCCAGCACCTCCCCTTTCTCAAGAAAGTGCTCTGAGATAATCTGGCGGCAGATATTAACTATCCTGCGGCACTGAGAAGCGAAGGACTCCTTAAGATGGGCATTGATGGTGTATCTCTCCTGAGATTGTTGCGAGAACGACGTGAGCTTAGCCACTTATGACTCAAGAGTCAGGACCTGGGCCCGATATTTGTCACGTTGAGCATTGGCTAAAGACAGCTCCTCATTAGCGTTGTTTACTCAGTCCTTCAGCTTCCGGACATGCTTCAGAAGGTTGGCGGAACTCAAGCCTAGCCGAAACACAAGAAAGTTAAGAAATAAAGGGAGGAAAAGGACGTAATAGAAAATCAGAATCTGAAGGCTTACCTTGGCTCAATGATTCATTATTCTCAATTTGGAGGCGAGACATGGCTTTCTCCAAGTCTTTCACCCTCTCTTCCAGTCTGGCTTTCTCGCTTATCAAGGCTGCTTTTTTCTCCAGCAAGAGCGTTCTTCTCCTCTTCTAAAGTAGTGCAATCCTGAAGCAGAGATTGCTTCTCCTCTTCGAAAGAAGTCCTTGACTGCTCTTCCAGTGCGGCCTTTTCTTCTACCTAATTGTTGAGCTCCTGGATAAGCTTCCCCTTCTCCTCCACAAGGGCTTTGTTCTCTCAGACAAGGGCCTCTTTCTCCAGCTCAAGCGCCTCAACCTCCTTCTTGAAAGAGTTATTCTTTAAAAGAAAGGATTTGTCAGATTCAAGGGTGGCCACCTCCTTCCGATGAACAGATCGCACCTGATATGGCAAAACGGTCCAAGTCAGAAAAAGCTCGGGCCACCTCATCTTTTCCAAAAGCAAGACGGTTTCGTACCTCAATCAAAGTATCATCAGCATGAAGAATCCGGTTTTTGAGGGAAAAATTCTCCTCCCGGAGGCTCTTCAGTTGTAATTCGTACTCATCACGCTGACGGACACACTCCAGCCAGGATGACCGCAACTCTTTATTTAACACCTCAGTTCTTTCCTTCTCCTTGTGGTTAATCTCGTACTGAATCTGATCAATATAGGCGTCATGGGTAGAGCGAGTCCGCTTTAGTTCTTCTTGAGCATTATCGGCTCGGCTCTCCTCATAACGGAGCCTGCTCTAGAGGTTGCCGGTGTGAACCTCAGCACTCTGAGCCATGAACATTACCTAAAAACAGTAGCACAGGTCACCAAAAAAAAGAGGCGAACAAAGAAATAAATACAGAAGAGTTATTAAAAATCAAGGAATGCATGCCAACCCGAAAAATGCCCTCCCACATAAAGTCGAACACATCTTTTATTGGGAGGGAGTGCCGCATAATGGCATCTGCTCCCCCATCTCCCGTCCGCAACCTTTCCTTAATAGCAGTGACGGTTGCTGGAGGAGCAAAGATCCCGTCTGGATGGCCGGACCTCTTTATTGCCTCCTTCCAGACGGCAGAGTACTTGGCAGACTCGCAGGAGATTAGAGGAAGAGGGTACCCACGATGATAAAACCACCCTTCCTTCTGGGAGGGACCAGTGAAAGACTCCTGAGCAGGAGGAGGAGGAGAAGAGGAGGAGGCCATGGTGTCCTCCCTTTGCTTGCTCCGAAGTTCAAGATTTTCGGGCACTTGCCGGTACTCCATCGTCCTGTCCCGCGCCGCATCCTTGGCCTCAGCAACGTCAATAGAAAATGAGGCTAAGGCCTCAGTGAAATACCCAAGAATGAGAAAAACCCTAAGTCCTGAAATGTTAGAATTCTTAAGAGTCAGGAGAGCACTGGAAGCCCCGAAAGTGTCGGGAATGGTTCTGGAAAGCCATAGAAAGTATTGTTAAGAATGGAAACCTAGCTTAAGATATTAGAATCTGTGAGAATTGGTAGAAAACCCTAGAGAACCTTAGAGAACCCAAAAATATGCTTTAAGGTATTTTAGGTGATTTTCCTCCTTAGGGTGTATAGTTTGTAACTTGTAAATTATAGAAATGGTTATTTAGTAAGAGTTACACAAGCCTAACACTTTAGTACATAATTTAGATTAACTTTAGGCAGTTATACGCAGTTAAACTTTGGAATTATAAATAGGTATTATATGTACAAGTATAAGGCAATTTTGGTACCTTTAACATAAAGAAAAATTACCTTATGATCATGGATAGGGGTGGCGAAAATCAAGGGATTAAAATACTTCATTTTAGCCCTAAGTTACACTTTGGAGTCAAATTATTGAGTAACCAAACAAGGCTTAGTTGGTGGGACCCACAAAATCCTTAAAAGTTACTTTTTCTCTCAAGAATTAACCAGCCCATTCTAGGACCTTCTTGGCCGGTTTTTAAGTGCCACATAACCCCCTTAGTTGTCTTAATATGATTGCCTTAGAAGCTAGACCAATTAGAAGTAGACAAATGGTGTAAAGTAATAATTAAGTTAAGTTAGAAAAGTAACTTTAAGAGATAAGAGGGAACCGACTTTGGCTGGGTATATAGCATCATTTTAACCCTCTAACACGTGGGTAATGAGAGCCAAAGGGTGAGAACACTTAATTAGCCAAAAGAGAGCAAAGGGAGAAGAGAAAATTTAAAGGAAAGTAAAGGAAAGTGAAGGAAAGTGACCAAGGTGGTGGGTTCTACTGAAGGAGCTCGTGGTCCCTAGTTTCCAAGGTGTTAGTGAAGTAAAGTTAAGGGAAAATGGCTTGAGGAAACCAGGTAAATCCTATGTTCAACACTTGTTTGTTGTAAGTGCTGAATTTTGCTCAAAAAGGTGTTTTAAGGCCTTAGTGTTCAAACGGTTTGGAGTTTTTCCATAATAGTTTGATAGTTGATAACTAAGATCTTTTAGGACGTTTTGGTGAATGAATCAATGGAAAAGCATTTATAGAACTCCTTAAACAAGAAAAATGGCTAAAGATGATTTCAGGGTTTTTCTGGTGATATTTCTTGGAAGAAGTTGCTATGAAAGTTATTCTTGAGTGGGGAACGTGCCCTTGTGCTTAAAATGGTGAGTAAACATTATTAGAAGCTCTTCAAGTTCGTGGGTTAGCCTTTAGTGCAATAATTGACAAGTTATAAGTGAAAAAGGGTGATTTAAGGCTTATTTGTGTCTACTGAGACTTTGTGTGTGAAAATGAGTGTATGAACCCATTATTTCGTGGTAAAATACCCTAAGATAATATTTTGAACTTATATGAAGGTGGGGTTCGAAGTCAACTTGGTTTGACTTAAGGTTTGTATTGTTTCAAGCATGAAATATAAGTATGTTAAGTATGAAATGAGCTTGTTTATTGCTCTTGTGGTGGTGAACGAATGCTACTGATGTTTGGTGGTTGTAATTTGATGTTTTATTATCATTGTAAAGGTGACTAATTTACTTGGAAACTTGTGGTGATTATGGAACATGTGATCATGGATACTGGTGAGCCAATTTGGCCGATTACTGATTATTTTCCCACTACCAATGAATTGTGGGCTAAGCTTTATGATCTACTCTAGGAGTTCTCTACCCTAGGGGGTGTGCACACTTAAGGACATAAGGTGAGGTGGTATTTGTCCAGGGGCCGAGAGTTTGGAACTCTTTGTCGAAAGACCGGTACCTGAGGATTGGTGGAACTATTTTGGTGGAAACTATTATGTATATAATCCATGACACAAGGTGGAACTAATGAAACTATGAATCCGGTGGAACAAGTGGAATTATATCTTTGGTGGAATTACTGTGATTATGATTATATCATTGTTCTTGTAACAGGCGAATGGCGAAAAGGTAAATTGTGGTTGTACTGATGAGCTAGTTGTGGTGATTCTGATGAATCAATTATGGTGGTTCTGGAAGAAATATTGTGTATGAATTATTGTGTGTTTTTTATTATATCAAAGGTTTTATTCACTAAAATGAATTTTACAAGTTGAAGTGGGATTTACTCAGTTTCTCTGACTTTGGTGGCAACCCCTTTCTGTGTTGTATGTGGTTTCTGGTTGCAGAGTAATGACAAATGGATGGCACCTCTGGAGAGGGACGATTACAATACTAGTCACTTTCTAGCTACTTACTTAGTAAACTCACTAGAACTGAAAGAAGGAGTAGAAGTAGTGTTGTAACTAAACCTCGGGTGAAAGCCCTTGAATATAAAAAGCTGAGTAGGCAACCAGGATGAGGGTTTGCCGGTGGAGTATGTTAGGAAGTTCTTTAAACCTCCTCCACGTGATGTTTAATAGTTAACTCTAAGAACTTTTGAGGTTGGCTTTTGGAAGGTGAAACCGGTGTAAGATATTTTGGGAAGATAGAGTAAGTGTGTAAGATAGATGGAAAGGGTAATGTAGTAGTGGAGGACTTTTGTAAAAGATGGTATGTCATCTTTGGAAGGACTTTATGTAATATATTGTAAATTATGACTTCCTTAAGTTACTTAATCTTGTAAGTGGGTGGTGATCAATGGTAGCCTTAGCATCCACTTTAGGTATGGATGTGGCGTGGTAACATCCCTGAGATGAGTAGTCTTCCGCTGTGACAGATAGGTAATCTAGGCAATTAAAATGGTGAAAATTGGGGGTGTTAAAGTGGTATCAGAGCAATAGGTTATAGATCGGGGAACAGATAGGTGATCATTGTCTGAATGCTTGTGTATGAATGTTTGATTGTTTATGATCTTGTGACTAACATGTATGTGTGTAGAATGGTGACTACACATGAAGGGAGGCCAAAAAGGGGCCAGCTTGAAACCCTAAAGGATTTTACCTCTTAGCATGGGTAGGATCAGAGTGGCGCGTCGGAAGCGTGGTGTTGAAGAAGCCACTTGGGATCTAGAGGGTAAAGTGAGGAAACAACACACACATCTTTTGGTTGAGGTTAGTTGTCAAGTTTCAGGGGAAACTTATATTTAAGGAGGGGAGGAAACATATATCATAAAATATGATTCAATGGTGGAGTGATATTATGAGATGATGGTATGCTTGAATTATGTGCTGGTTAATGATTTGTTTGCAAAACTATACCGTGGCATGAGTGAATCTGTGCATTGTGTTAAAATTGGTTGGATTATACCTGATGGTGTGTATGGTTGCTTGGTATTTTGGTTGAACTACTATCTGATGTGGTAATGTGGTTTGATATAAACCTGGAATGGTGGATACTTACTCATTGTGATAATTGGTGGAATTACATTGGAGTAAATGCAATGGTGTATATTGTTATGCTTTGGCATGTGATAAATTGGTTGTATTATATGGTTAAGTTTTGTAATAAGTCCAGCTTCGGGGACGAAGCTTTTATTTAAGGAGGGGAGAATGAAATACCCAAGAACGAGAAAAACCCTAAGTCTTGAAATGTTAGAATTCTTAAGAGTCAGGAGAGCACTGAAGCCCCGAAAGTGTCGGGAATGGTTCTGGAAAGCCTTAGAAAGTATTGTTAAGGATGGAAACCTAGCTTAAGATATTAGAATCTGTGAGAATTGGTAGAAAACCCTGGAGAACCTTAGAGAACCCAAAAATATGCTTTAAGGTATTTTAGGTGATTTTCCTCCTTAGGGTGTATAGTTTGTAACTTGTAAATTATAGAAATGGTATTTAGTAAGAGTTACACAAGCCTAACACTTTAGTACATAATTTACATTAACTTTAGGCAGTTATAGCAGTTAAACTTTGGAATTATAAATAGGTATTATATGTACAAGTATAAGGCAATTTTGGTACCTTTAACATAAAGAAAAATACCTTATGATCATGGATAGGGGTGGCGAAAATCAAGGGATTAAAATACTTCATTTTAGCCCTAAGTTACACTTTGGAGTCAAATTATTGAGTAACCAAACAAGGCCTTAGTGGTGGGACCCACAAAATCCTTAAAAGTTACTTTTTCTCTCAAGAATTAACCAGCCCATTCTAGGACCTTCTTGGCCGGTTTTTAAGTGCCACATAACCCCCTTAGTTGTCTTAATATGATTGCCTTAGAAGCTAGACCAATTAGAAGTAGAAAATGGTAAAGTAATAATTAAGTTAAGTTAGAAAAGTAACTTTAAGAGATAAGAGGGAACCGACTTGGCTGGTATATAGCCATTTTAACCCTCTAACACGTGGGTAATGAGAGCCAAAGGGTGAACACTTAATTAGCCAAAAGAGAGCAAAGGAGAAGAAAAATTTAAAGGAAAGTAAAGGAAAGTGAAGGAAAGTGACCAAGGTGGTGGGTTCTACTGAAGGAGCTCGTGGTCCCTAGTTGCCAAGGTGTTAGTGAAGTAAAGTTAAGGGAAAATGGCTAGAGGAAACCAGGTAAATCCTATGTTCAACACTTGTTTGTTGTAAGTGCTGAATTTTGCTCAAAAAGGTGTTTTAAGGCCTTAGTGTTCAAACGGTTTGGTTTTTCCATGAAACTTTGATAGTGATAACTAAGATCTTTTAAGACATTTTGGTGAAGGAATCAATGGAAAAGCATTTATAGAACTCCTTAAACAAGAAAAATGGCTAAAGATGATTTCAGGGTTTTTCTGGTGATATTTCTTGGAAGAAGTTGCTATGAAAGTTATTCTTGAGTGGGGAACGTGTCCTTGTGCTTAAATGGTGAGTAAACATTATTAGAAGCTCTTCAAGTTCGTGGGTTAGCCTTTAGTGCAATAATTGACAAGTTATAAGTGAAAAAGGGTGATTTAAGGCTTATTTGTGTCTACTGAGACTTTGTGTGTGAAAATGAGTGTATGAACCCATTCGTGGTAAAATACCCTAAGATAATTATTGAACTTATATGAAGGTGGGGTTCGAAGTCAACTTGGTTTGACTTAAGGTTTGTATTGTTTCAAGCATGAAATATAAGTATGTTAACTATGGAAATGAGCTTGTTTATTGCTCTTGTGGTGGTGAACGAATGCTACTGATGTTTTGGTGTGTATTTGATGTTTTATATCATTGTAAAGGTGACTAATTTACTTGGAAACTTGTGTGATATGGAACATGTGATCATGGATACTGGTGAGCCAATTTGGCCGACTACTGATTATTTTCCCACTACCAATGAATTGTGGGCTAAGCTTTATGATCTACTCTAGGATTTCCCTACCCTAGGGGGTGTGCACACTTAAGGACATAAGGTGAGGTGGTATTTGTCCAGGGACCGAGAGTTTGGGACTCTTTGTCGAAAGACCGTACCGGAGGAGTGGTGGAATATTTTGGTGGAACTATTATGTATATAATCCATGACACAAGGTGGAACTAATGAAACTATGAATCCGGGAACAAGTGGAATTATATCTTTGGTGAATTACTGTAATTATGATCATTGTTCTTGTAACAGCGAATGGCGAAAAGGTAAATTGTGTTGTACTGATGAGCTAGTTGTGGTGACTGATGAATCAATTATGGTGGTTCTGGAAGAAAGTGTATGAATTTTGTGTGTTTTATTATATCAAAGGTTTTATCACTAAAATGAATTTTACAAGTTGAAGTGGGATTTACTCAGTTTCTCTGACTTTTGCAACCCCTTTCTGTGTTGTATGTGATTTCTGGTTGCAGAGTAATGACAATGGATGGCACCTCTGGAGAGGGACGATTACAATACTAGTCACTTTCTAGCTACTTACTTAGTAAACTCACTAGAACTGAAAGAAGAGTAGTTGTTGTAACTAAACCTCCGGTGAAAGCCCTTGAATATAAAAAGCTGAGTAGGCAACCAAGGATGAGGGTTTGCCGGTGGTATGTTAGGAAGTTCTTTAAACCTCCTCCACGTGATGTTTAATATGTTAACTCTAAGAACTTTTGAGTTTGGCTTTTGGAAGGTGAAACCGGTGTAAGATATTTTGGGGAAGATAGAGTAAGTGTGTAAGATAGATGGAAAAGGGTAATGTAGTAGTGGAGGACTTTTGTAAAAGATGGTATGTCATCTTTGGAAGGACTTTATGTATATTGTAAATTATGACTTCCTTAAGTTACTTAATCTTGTAAGTGGTGTGGTGATCAATGAGTAGCCTTAGCATCCACTTTAGGTGTGGATGTGGCGGTAACATCCCTGAGATGAGTAGTCTTCCGCTGTGACAGATAGGTGTAATCTAGGCAATTAAAATGGTGGAAAATTGGGGGTGTTACAAGTGGTATCAGAGCAATAGGTTATAGATCGGGGAACAGATAGGTGATCATTGTCTGAATGCTTGTGTATGAATGTTTGATTGTTTATGATCTTGAGACTAACATGTATGTGTGTAGAATGGTGACTACACATGAAGGGAGGCCAAAAAGGGGCCAGCTTGAAACCCTAAAGGATTTTACTCTTAGCATGGGTAGGAATCAGAGTGGCGCGTCGGAAGCGTGGTGTTGAAGAAGCCACTTGGGATCTAGAGGGTAAAATGAGGAAACAACACACACATCTTTTGGTTGAGGTTAGTTGTCAAGTTTCAGGGGAAACTTTATATTTAAGGAGGGGAGGAAACATATATTCATGAGAAATATGATTCAATGGTGGAGTGATATTATGAGATGATGGTATGCTTGAATTATGTGCTGGTAATGACTTGTTTGCGAAACTATACCGTGGCATGAGTGAATCTGTGCATTGTGTTAAAATTTGGTTGGATTATACCTGATGGTGTTATGGTTGTTGGTATTTTTGGTTGAACTACTATCTGATGTGGTAATGTGGTTTGATATAAACCTGTGGATGGTGGATACTTACTCATTGTGATAATTGGTGGAATTACATTGGAGTAAATGCAATGGTGTATATTGTTATGCTTTGGCATGTGATAAATTGGTGGTATTATATGGTTAAGTTTTGTAATAAGTCCAGCTTCGGGGACGAAGCTTTTATTTAAGGAGGGGAGAATGAAATACCCAAGAATGAGAAAAACCCTAAGTCCTGAAATGTTAGAATTCTTAAGAGTCAGGAGAGCACTGAAGCCCCGAAAGTGTCGGGAATGGTTCTGGAAAGCCTAGAAAGTATTGTTAAGAATGGAAACCTAGCTTAAGATATAGAATCTGTGAGAATTGGTAGAAAACCCTAGAGAACCTTAGAGAACCCAAAAATATGCTTTAAGGTATTTTAGGTGATTTTCCTCCTTAGGGTGTATAGTTTGTAACTTGTAAATTATAGAAATGGTTATTTAGTAAGAGTTACACAAGCCTAACACTTTAGTACATAATTTACATTAACTTTAGGCAGTTATAGCAGTTAAACTTTGGAATTATAAATAGGTATATATGTACAAGTATAAGGCAATTTTGGTACCTTTAACATAAAGAAAAATTACCTTATGATCATGGATAGGGGTGGCGAAAATCAAGGGATTAAAATACTTCATTTTAGCCCTAAGTTACACTTTGGAGTCAAATTATTGAGTAACCAAACAAGGCCTTAGTTGGTGGGACCCACAAATCCTTAAAAGTTACTTTTTCTCTCAAGAATTAACCAGCCCATTCTAGGACCTTCTTGGCCGGTTTTTAAGTGCCACATAACCCCCTTAGTTGTCTTAATATGATTGCCTTAGAAGCTAGACCAATTAGAAGTAGACAAATGGTGTAAAGTAATAATTAAGAAGTTAGAAAAGTAACTTTAAGAGATAAGAGGGAACCGACTTTGGCTGGGTATATAGCATCATTTTAACCCTCTAACACGTGGGTAATGAGAGCCAAAGGTGAGAACACTTAATTAGCCAAAAGAGAGCAAAGGGAGAAGAGAAAATTTAAAGGAAAGTAAAGGAAAGTGAAGGAAAGTGACCAAGGTGGTGGGTTCTACTGAAGGAGCTCGTGGTCCCTAGTTTCCAAGGTGTTAGTGAAGTAAAGTTAAGGGAAAATGGCTAGAGGAAACCAGGTAAATCCTATGTTCAACACTTGTTTGTTGTAAGTGCTGAATTTTGCTCAAAAAGGTGTTTTAAGGCCTTAGTGTTCAAACGGTTTGGAATTTTTCCATGAAAATTTGATAGTGATAACTAAGATCTTTTAAGACGTTTTGGTGAAGGAATCAATGGAAAAGCATTTATAGAACTCCTTAAACAAGAAAATGGCTAAAGATGATTTCAGGGTTTTTCTGGTGATATTTCTTGGAAGAAGTTGCTATGAAAGTTATTCTTGAGTGGGGAACGTGCCTTGTGCTTAAATGGTGAGTAAACATTATTAGAAGCTCTTCAAGTTCGTGGGTTAGCCTTTAGTGCAATAATTGACAAGTTATAAGTGAAAAAGGGTGATTTAAGGCTTATTTGTGTCTACTGAGACTTGTGTGTGAAAATGAGTGTATGAACCCATTATTTCGTGGTAAAATACCCTAAGATAATATTGTTTAACTTATATGAAGGTGGGGTTCGAAGTCAACTTGGTTTGACTTAAGGTTTGTATTGTTTCAAGCATGAAATATAAGTATGTTAAGTATGAAATGAGCTTGTTTATTGCTCTTGTGGTGGTGAACGAATGTTGCTGATGTTTGGTGTGTATTTGATGTTTTAATATCATTGTAAAGGTGACTAATTTACTTGGAAACTTGTGGTGATTATGGAACATGTGATCATGGATACTGGTGAGCCAATTTGGCCGATTACTGATTATTTTCCCACTACCAATGAATTGTGGGCTAAGCTTTATGATCTACTCTAGGATTCTCTACCCTAGGGGGTGTGCACACTTAAGGACATAAGGTGAGGTGGTATTTGTCCAGGGACCGAGAGTTTGGACTCTTTGTCGAAAGACCGGTACCTGAGGATTGGTGGAACTATTTTGGTGGAAACTATTATGTATATAATCCATGACACAAGGTGGAACTAATGAAACTATGAATCCGGTGGAACAAGTGGAATTATATCTTTGGTGGAATTACTGTGATTATGATTATATCATTGTTCTGTAACAGGCGAATGGCGAAAAGGTAAATTGTGTTGTACTGATGAGCTAGTTGTGGTGATTCTGATGAATCAATTATGGTGGTTCTGGAAGAAATATGTGTGTATGAATTATTGTGTGTTTTTTATTATATCAAAGGTTTTATCACTAAAATGAATTTTACAAGTTGAAGTGGGATTTACTCAGTTTCTCTGACTTTGGTGGCAACCCCTTTCTGTGTTGTATGTGGTTTCTGGTTGCAGAGTAATGACAATGGATGGCACCTCTGGAGAGGGACGATTACAATACTAGTCACTTTCTAGCTACTTACTTAGTAAACTCACTAGAACTGAAAGAAGGAGTAGAAGTAGTGTTGTAACTAAACCTCCGGTGAAAGCCCTTGAATATAAAAAGCTGAGTAGGCAACCAAGGATGAGGGTTTGCCGGTGGAGTATGTTAGGAAGTTCTTTAAACCTCCTCCACGTGATGTTTAATATGTTAACTCTAAGAACTTTTGAGTTTGGCTTTTGGAAGGTGAAACCGGTGTAAGATATTTTGGGAAGATAGAGTAAGTGTGTAAGATAGATGGAAAAGGGTAATGTAGTAGTGGAGGACTTTTGTAAAAGATGGTATGTCATCTTTGGAAGGACTTTATGTAATATATTGTAAATTATGACTTCCTTAAGTTACTTAATCTTGTAAGTGGTGTGGTGATCAATGAGTAGCCTTAGCATCCACTTTAGGTGTGGATGTGGCGGTAACATCCCTGAGATGAGTAGTCTTCCGCTGTGACAGATAGGTGTAATCTAGGCAATTAAAATGGTGGAAAATTGGGGGTGTTACAAGTTGGTATCAGAGCAATAGGTTATAGATCGGGGAACAGATAGGTGATCATTGTCTGAATGCTTGTGTATGAATGTTTGATTGTTTATGATCTTGTGACTAACATGTATGTGTGTAGAATGGTGACTACACATGAAGGGAGGCCAAAAAGGGGCCAGCTTGAAACCCTAAAGGATTTTACTCTTAGCATGGGTAGGAATCAGAGTGGCGCGTCGGAAGCGTGGTGTTGAAGAAGCCACTTGGGATCTAGAGGGTAAATGAGGAAACAACACACACATCTTTTGGTTGAGGTTAGTTGTCAAGTTTCAGGGGAAACTTTATATTTAAGGAGGGGAGGAAACATATATTCATGAGAAATGATTCAATGGTGGAGTGATATTATGAGATGATGGTATGCTTGAATTATGTGCTGGTAATGACTTGTTTGCGAAAACTATACCGTGGCATGAGTGAATCTGTGCATTGTGTTAAAATTTGGTTGGATTATACCTGATGGTGTTATGGTTGTTGGTATTTTGGTTGAACTACTATCTGATGTGGTAATGTGGTTTGATATAAACCTGTGGATGGTGGATACTTACTCATTGTGATAATTGGTGGAATTACATTGGAGTAAATGCAATGGTGTATATTGTTATGCTTTGGCATGTGATAAATGGTGGTATTATATGGTTAAGTTTTGTAATAAGTCCAGCTTCGGGGACGAAGCTTTTATTTAAGGAGGGGAGAATGAAATACCCAAGAATGAGAAAAACCCTAAGTCTGAAATGTTAGAATTCTTAAGAGTCAGGAGAGCACTGAAGCCCCGAAAGTGTCGGGAATGGTTCTGGAAAGCCTAGAAAGTATTGTTAAGAATGGAAACCTAGCTTAAGATATTATAATCTGTGAGAATTGGTAGAAAACCCTAGAGAACCTTAGAGAACCCAAAAATATGCTTTAAGGTATTTTAGGTGATTTTCCTCCTTAGGGTGTATAGTTTGTAACTTGTAAATTATAGAAATGGTTATTTAGTAAGAGTTACACAAGCCTAACCTTTAGTACATAATTTACATTAACTTTAGGCAGTTATAGCAGTTAAACTTTGGAATTATAAATAGGTATTATATGTACAAGTATAAGGCAATTTTGGTACCTTTAACATAAAGAAAAATTACCTTATGATCATGGATAGGGGTGGCGAAAATCAAGGGATTAAAATACTTCATTTTAGCCCTAAGTTACACTTTGGAGTCAAATTATTGAGTAACCAAACAAGGCCTTAGTTGGTGGGACCCACAAAATCCTTAAAAGTTACTTTTTCTCTCAAGAATTAACCAGCCCATTCTAGGACCTTCTTGGCCGGTTTTTAAGTGCCACATAACCCCCTTAGTTGTCTTAATATGATTGCCTTAGAAGCTAGACCAATTAGAAGTAACAATGTTAAAGTAATAATTAAGTTAAGTTAGAAGTAACTTAAGAGATAAGAGGGAACCGACTTGGCTGTTATAGCATCATTTTAACCCCTAACACGTGGGTAATGAGCCAAAGGTGAGAACTTAATTAGCCAAAAGAGAGCAAAAGAAGAGAAAATTTAAAGGAAAGTAAAGGAAAGTGAAGGAAAGTGACCAAGGTGGTGGGTTCTACTGAAGGAGCTCGTGGTCCCTAGTTGCCAAGGTGTTAGTGAAGTAAAGTTAAGGGAAAATGGCTAGAGGAAACCAGGTAAATCCTATGTTCAACACTTGTTTGTTGTAAGTGCTGAATTTTGCTCAAAAAGGTGTTTTAAGGCCTTAGTGTTCAAACGGTTTGGATTTTTCCATAAATTTGATAGTGATAACTAAGATCTTTTAGACATTTTGGTGAAGGAATCAATGGAAAAGCATTTATAGAACTCCTTAAACAAGAAAAATGGCTAAAGATGATTTCAGGGTTTTTCTGGTGATATTTCTTGGAAGTTGCTATGAAAGTTATTCTTGAGTGGGGAACGTGCCTTGTGCTTAAATGGTGAGTAAACATTATTAGAAGCTCTTCAAGTTCGTGGGTTAGCCTTTAGTGCAATAATTGACAAGTTATAAGTGAAAAAGGGTGATTTAAGGCTTATTTGTGTCTACTGAGACTTGTGTGTGAAAATGAGTGTATGAACCCATTATTTCGTGGTAAAATACCCTAAGATAATATTGTTAACTTATATGAAGGTGGGGTTCGAAGTCAACTTGGTTTGACTTAAGGTTTGTATTGTTTCAAGCATGAAATATAAGTATGTTAAGTATGAAATGAGCTTGTTTATTGCTCTTGTGGTGGTGAACGAATGTTACTGATGTTTGGTGTGTATTTGATGTTTTATATCATTGTAAAGGTGACTAATTTACTTGGAAACTTGTGATGATTATGGAACATGTGATCATGGATACTGGTGAGCCAATTTGGCCGATACTGATTATTTTCCCACTACCAATGAATTGTGGGCTAAGCTTTATGATCTACTCTAGGATTCCCTACCCTAGGGGGTGTGCACACTTAAGGACATAAGGTGAGGTGGTATTTGTCCCAGGGACCGAGAGTTTGGGACTCTTTGTTGAAAGACCGGTACCTGAGGATTGGTGGAACTATTTTGGTGGAAACTATTATGTATATAATCCATGACACAAGGTGGAACTAATGAAACTATGAATCTGGTGGAACAAGTGGAATTATATCTTTGGTGGAATTACTGTATTATGATTATATCATTGTTCTGTAACAGGTGAATGGCGAAAGGTAAATTGTGTTGTACTGATGAGCTAGTTATGGTGATTCTGATGAATCAATTATGGTGGTTCTGGAAGAAATATTGTGTGTATGAATTATTGTGTGTTTTTTTATTATATCAAAGGTTTTATCCACTAAAATGAATTTTACAAGTTGAAGTGGGATTTACTCAGTTTCTCTGACTTTGGTTGCAACCCCTTTCTGTGTTGTATGTGGTTTCTGGTTGAGTAATGACAAATGGATGGCACCTCTGGAGAGGGACGATTACAATACTAGTCACTTTCTAGCTACTTACTTAGTAAACTCACTAGAACTGAAAGAAGGAGTAGAAGTAGTTTGTAACTAAACCTCCGGTGAAAGCCCTTGAATATAAAAAGCTGAGTAGGCAACCAAGGATGAGGGTTTGCCGGTGGAGTATGTTAGGAAGTTCTTTAAACCTCCTCCACGTGATGTTTAATATGTTAACTCTAAGAACTTTTGAGTTTGGCTTTTGGAAGGTGAAACCGGTGTAAGATATTTTGGGGAAGATAGAGTAAGTGTAAGATAGATGGAAAAGGGTAATGTAGTAGTGGAGGACTTTTGTAAAAGATGGTATGTCATCTTTGGAAGGACTTTATGTAAAATATTGTAAATTATGACTTCCTTAAGTTACTTAATCTTGTAAGTGGTGTGGTGATCAATGAGTAGCCTTAGCATCCACTTTAGGTGTGGATGTGGCGGTAACACCCCTGAGATGAGTAGTCTTCCGCTGTGACAGATAGGTGTAATCTAGGCAATTAAAATGGTGGAAAATTGGGGGTGTTACAAAGTGGTATCAGAGCAATAGGTTATAGATCGGGGAACAGATAGGTGATCATTGTCTGAATGCTTGTGTATGAATGTTTGATTGTTTATGATCTTGTGACTAACATGTATGTGTGTAGAATGGTGACTACACATGAAGGGAGGCCAAAAAGGGGCCAGCTTGAAACCCTAAAGGATTTTACTCTTAGCATGGGTAGGAATCAGAGTGGCGCGTCGGAAGCGTGGTGTTGAAGAAGCCACTTGGGATCTAGAGGGTAAGTGAGGAAACAACACACACATCTTTTGGTTGAGGTTAGTTGTCAAGTTTCAGGGGAAACTTTATATTTAAGGAGGGGAGGAAACATATATTCATAGAAGTATGATTCAATGGTGGAGTGATATTATGAGATGATGGTATGCTTGAATTATGTGCTGGTAATGATTGTTTGCAAACTATACCGTGGCATGAGTGAATCTGTGCATTGTGTTAATTTGGTTGGATTATACCTGATGGTGTTATGGTTGTTGGTATTTTGGTTGAACTACTATCTGATGTGGTAATGTGGTTTGATATAAACCTGTGAATGGTGGATACTTACTCATTGTGATAATTGGTGGAATTACATTGGAGTAAATGCAATGGTGTATATTGTTATGCTTTGGCATGTGATAAATTGGTGTATTATATGGTTAAGTTTTGTAATAAGTCCAGCTTCGGGGACGAAGCTTTTATTGGAGGGGAGAATGAAATACCCAAGAATGAGAAAAACCCTAAGTCTGAAATGTTAGAATTCTTAAGAGTCAGGAGAGCACTGAAGCCCCGAAAGTGTCGGGAATGGTTCTGGAAAGCCAGAAAGTATTGTTAAGAATGGAAACCTAGCTTAAGATATTAGAATCTGTGAGAATTGGTAGAAAACCCTAGAGAACCTTAGAGAACCCAAAAATGCTTTAAGGTATTTTAGGTGATTTTCCTCCTTAGGGTGTATAGTTTGTAACTTGTAAATTATAGAAATGGTTATTTAGTAAGAGTTACACAAGCCTAACTTTAGTACATAATTTACATTAACTTTAGGCAGTTATATGCAGTTAAACTTTGGAATTATAAATAGGTATTATATGTACAAGTATAAGGCAATTTTGGTACCTTTAACATAAAGAAAAATTACCTTATGATCATGGATAGGGGTGGCGAAAATCAAGGGATTAAAATACTTCATTTTAGCCCTAAGTTACACTTTGGAGTCAAATTATTGAGTAACCAAACAAGGCCTTAGTTGGTGGGACCCACAAAATCCTTAAAAGTTACTTTTTCTCTCAAGAATTAACCAGCCCATTCTAGGACCTTCTTGGCCGGTTTTTAAGTGCCACATAACCCCCTTAGTTGTCTTAATATGATTGCCTTAGAAGCTAGACCAATTAGAGTAGACAAATGGTGTAAGTAATAATTAAGTTAAGTTAGAAAAGTACTTTAAGAGATAAGAGGGAACCGACTTTGGCTGGGTATATAGCACATTTTAACCCTAACACGTGGGTAATGAGAGCCAAAGGTGAGAACACTTAATTAGCCAAAAGAGAGCAAAGGGAAGAGAAAATTAAAGGAAAGTAAAGGAAAGTGAAGGAAAGTGACCAAGGTGGTGGGTTCTACTGAAGGAGCTCGTGGTCCCTAGTTTCCAAGGTGTTAGTGAAGTAAAGTTAAGGGAAAATGGCTAGAGGAAACCAGGTAAATCCTATGTTCAACACTTGTTTGTTGTAAGTGCTGAATTTTGCTCAAAAAGGTGTTTTAAGGCCTTAGTGTTCAAACGGTTTGGAATTTTTCCATGAAACTTTGATAGTGATAACTAAGATCTTTTAGACATTTTGGTGAAGGAATCAATGGAAAAGCATTTATAGAACTCCTTAAACAAGAAAAATGGCTAAAGATGATTTCAGGGTTTTTCTGGTGATATTTCTTGGAAGAAGTTGCTATGAAAGTTATTCTTGAGTGGGGAACGTGCCCTTGTGCTTAAATGGTGAGTAAACATTATTAGAAGCTCTTCAAGTTCGTGGGTTAGCCTTTAGTGCAATAATTGACAAGTTATAAGTGAAAAAGGGTGATTTAAGGCTTATTTGTGTCTACTGAGACTTTGTGTGAAAATGAGTGTATGAACCCATTATTTCGTGGTAAAATACCCTAAGATAATATTTTGAACTTATATGAAGGTGGGGTTCGAAGTCAACTTGGTTTGACTTAAGGTTTGTATTGTTTCAAGCATGAAATATAAGTATGTTCTATGGAAATGAGCTTGTTTATTGCTCTTGTGGTGGTGAACGAATGCTACTGATGTTTTGTGTTATTTGATGTTTGAATATCATTGTAAAGGTGACTAATTTACTTGGAAACTTGTGATGATATGGAACATGTGATCATGGATACTGGTGAGCCAATTTGGCCGATACTGATTATTTTCCCACTACCAATGAATTGTGGGCTAAGCTTTATGATCTACTCTAGGATTCTCTACCCTAGGGGGTGTGCACACTTAAGGACATAAGGTGAGGTGGTATTTGTCCAGGGACCGAGAGTTTGGGACTCTTTGTTGAAAGACCGGTACCTGAGGATTGGTGGAACTATTTTGGTGGAAACTATTATGTATATAATCCATGACACAAGGTGGAACTAATGAAACTATGAATCTGGTGGAACAAGTGGAATTATATCTTTGGTGGAATTACTGTGATTATGATTATATCATTGTTCTTGTAACAGGTGAATGGCGAAAAGGTAAATTGTGTTGTACTCATGAGCTAGTTGTGGTGATTCTGATGAATCAATTATGGTGGTTCTGGAAGAAATATTGTGTGTATGAATTGTTGTGTGTTCTTTTATTATATCAAAGGTTTTATTCACTAAAATGAATTTTACAAGTTGAAGTGGGATTTACTCAGTTTCTCTGACTTTGGTTGCAACCCCTTTCTGTGTTGTATGTGGTTTCTGGTTGCAGAGTAATGACAATGGATGGCACCTCTGGAGAGGGACGATTACAATACTAGTCACTTTCTAGCTACTTACTTAGTAAACTCACTAGAACTGAAAGAAGGAGTAGAAGTAGTGTTGTAACTAAACCTCCGGTGAAAGCCCTTGAATATAAAAAGCTGAGTAGGCAACCAAGGATGAGGGTTCTGCCGTTGGAGTATGTTAGGAAGTTCTTTAAACCTCCTCCACGTGATGTTTAATATGTTAACTCTAAGAACTTTTGAGTTTGGCTTTTGGAAGGTGAAACCGGTGTAAGATATTTTGGGAAGATAGAGTAAGTGAGTAAGATAGATGGAAAAGGGTAATGTAGTAGTGGAGGAACTTTTGTAAAAGATGGTATGTCATCTTTGGAAGGACTTTATGTAATATATTGTAAATTATGACTTCCTTAAGTTACTTAATCTTGTAAGTGGTGTGGTGATCAATGAGTAGCCTTAGCATCCACTTTAGGTGTGGATGTGGCGGTAACATCCCTGAGATGAGTAGTCTTCCGCTGTGACAGATAGGTGTAATCTAGGCAATTAAAATGGTGGAAAATTGGGGGTGTTACAAGTGGTATCAGAGCAATAGGTTATAGATCGGGGAACAGATAGGTGATCATTGTCTGAATGCTTGTGTATGAATGTTTGATTGTTTATGATCTTGACTAACATGTATGTGTGTAGAATGGTGACTACACATGAAGGGAGGCCAAAAAGGGGCCAGCTTGAAACCCTAAAGGATTTTACTCTTAGCATGGGTAGGAATCAGAGTGGCGCGTCGGAAGCGTGGTGTTGAAGAAGCCACTTGGGATCTAGAGGGTAAAGTGAGGAAACAACACACACATCTTTTGGTTGAGGTTAGTTGTCAAGTTTCAGGGGAAACTTTATATTTAAGGAGGGGAGGAAACATATATTCATGAGAAATGATTCAATGGTGGAGTGATATTATGAGATGATGGTATGCTTGAATTATGTGCTGGTTAATGATTTGTTTGCAAAACTATACCGTGGCATGAGTGAATCTGTGCATTGTGTTAAAATTTGGTTGGATTATACCTGATGGTGTTATGGTTGTTGGTATTTTGGTTGAACTACTATCTGATGTGGTAATGTGGTTTGATATAAACCTGTGATGGTGGATACTTACTCATTGTGATAATTGGTGGAATTACATTGGAGTAAATGCAATGGTGTATATTGTTATGCTTTGGCATGTGATAAATTGGTGGTATTATATGGTTAAGTTTTGTAATAAGTCCAGCTTCGGGGACGAAGCTTTTATTTAAGGAGGGGAGAATGAAATACCCAAGAATGAGAAAAACCCTAAGTCCTGAAATGTTAGAATTCTTAAGAGTCAGGAGAGCACTGAAGCCCCGAAAGTGTCGGGAATGGTTCTGGAAAGCCATAGAAAGTATTGTTAAGAATGGAAACCTAGCTAAGATATTAGAATCTGTGAGAATTGGTAGAAAACCCTAGAGAACCTTAGAGAACCCAAAAATATGCTTTAAGGTATTTTAGGTGATTTTCCTCCTTAGGGTGTATAGTTTGTAACTTGTAAATTATAGAAATGGTTATTTAGTAAGAGTTACACAAGCCTAACACTTTAGTACATAATTTACATTAACTTTGGCAGTTAGCAGTTAAACTTTGGAATTATAAATAGGTATTATATGTACAAGTATAAGGCAATTTTGGTACCTTTAACATAAAGAAAAATTACCTTATGATCATGGATAGGGGTGGCGAAAATCAAGGGATTAAAATACTTCATTTTAGCCCTAAGTTACACTTTGGAGTCAAATTATTGAGTAACCAAACAAGGCCTTAGTTGGTGGGACCCACAAAATCCTTAAAAGTTACTTTTTCTCTCAAGAATTAACCAGCCCATTCTAGGACCTTCTTGGCCGGTTTTTAAGTGCCACATAACCCCCTTAGTTGTCTTAATATGATTGCCTTAGAAGCTAGACCAATTAGAAGTAGACAAATGGTGTAAAGTAATAATTAAGTTAAGTTAGAAAAGTAACTTTAAGAGATAAGAGGGAACCGACTTTGGCTGGGTATAGCATCATTTTAACCCTCTAACACGTGGGTAATGAGAGCCAAAGGGTGAGAACACTTAATTAGCCAAAAGAGAGCAAAGGGAAGAGAAAATTTAAAGGAAAGTAAAGGAAAGTGAAGGAAAGTGACCAAGGTGGTGGGTTCTACTGAAGGAGCTCGTGGTCCCTAGTTTCCAAGGTGTTAGTGAAGTAAAGTTAAGGGAAAATGGCTAGAGGAAACCAGGTAAATCCTATGTTCAACACTTGTTTGTTGTAAGTGCTGAATTTTGCTCAAAAAGGTGTTTTAAGGCCTTAGTGTTCAAACGGTTTGGAGTTTTTCCATAATAATTTGATAGTTGATAACTAAGATCTTTTAGGACATTTTGGTGAAGGAATCAATGGAAAAGCATTTATAAACTCCTTAAACAAGAAAAATGGCTAAAGATGATTTCAGGGTTTTTCTGGTGATATTTCTTGGAAGAAGTTGCTATGAAAGTTATTCTTGAGTGGGGAACGTGCCCTTGTGCTTAAATGGTGAGTAAACATTATTAGAAGCTCTTCAAGTTCGTGGGTTAGCCTTTAGTGCAATAATTGACAAGTTATAAGTGAAAAAGGGTGATTTAAGGCTTATTTGTGTCTACTGAGACTTTGTGTGTGAAAATGAGTGTATGAACCCATTATTTCGTGGTAAAATACCCTAAGATAATATTGTTTATTGAAGGTGGGGTTCGAAGTCAACTTGGTTTGACTTAAGGTTTGTATTGTTTCAAGCATGAAATATAAGTATGTTAAGTATGAAATGAGCTTGTTTATTGCTCTTGTGGTGGTGAACGAATGTACTGATGTTTGGTGTGTATTTGATGTTTTATTATCATTGTAAAGGTGACTAATTTACTTGGAAACTTGTGGTGATTATGGAACATGTGATCATGGATACTGGTGAGCCAATTTGGCCGATTACTGATTATTTTCCCACTACCAATGAATTGTGGGCTAAGCTTTATGATCTACTCTAGGATTCCTACCCTAGGGGGTGTGCACACTTAAGGACATAAGGTGAGGTGGTATTTGTCCAAGGGCCGAGAGTTTGGAACTCTTTGTCGAAAGACCGGTACCTGAGGATTGGTGGAACTATTTTGGTGGAAACTATTATGTATATAATCCATGACACAAGGTGGAACTAATGAAACTATGAATCTGGTGGAACAAGTGGAATTATATCTTTGGTGGAATTACTGTATTATGATTATATCATTGTTCTTGTAACAGGAATGGCGAAAAGGTAAATTGTGGTTGTACTGATGAGCTAGTTGTGGTGATTCTGATGAATCAATTATGGTGGTTCTGGAAGAAATATTGTGTGTATGAATTATTGTGTGTTCTTTTATTATCAAAGGTTTTATTCACTAAAATGAATTTTACAAGTTGAAGTGGGATTTACTCAGTTTCTCTGACTTTGGTGGCAACCCCTTTCTGTGTTGTATGTGGTTTCTGGTTGCAGAGTAATGACAAATGGATGGCACCTCTGGAGAGGGACGATTACAATACTAGTCACTTTCTAGCTACTTACTTAGTAAACTCACTAGAACTGAAAGAAGGAGTAGAAGTAGTTGTTGTAACTAAACCTCCGGTGAAAGCCCTTGAATATAAAAAGCTGAGTAGGCAACCAAGGATGAGGGTTCTGCCGGTGGAGTATGTTAGGAAGTTCTTTAAACCTCCTCCACGTGATGTTTAATATGTTAACTCTAAGAACTTTTGAGTTGGCTTTTGGAAGGTGAAACCGGTGTAAGATATTTTGGGGAAGATAGAGTAAGTGTGTAAGATAGATGGAAAAGGGTAATGTAGTAGTGGAGGAACTTTTGTAAAAGATGGTATGTCATCTTTGGAAGGACTTTATGTAATATATTGTAAATTATGACTTCCTTAAGTTACTTAATCTTGTAAGTGGTGTGGTGATCAATGAGTAGCCTTAGCATCCACTTTAGGTGTGGATGTGGCGGTAACATCCCTGAGATGAGTAGTCTTCCGCTGTGACAGATAGGTGTAATCTAGGCAATTAAAATGGTGGAAAATTGGGGGTGTTACAAGTGGTATCAGAGCAATAGGTTATAGATCGGGGAACAGATAGGTGATCATTGTCTGAATGCTTGTGTATGAATGTTTGATTGTTTATGATCTTGAGACTAACATGTATGTGTGTAGAATGGTGACTACACATGAAGGGAGGCCAAAAAGGGGCCAGCTTGAAACCCTAAAGGATTTTAGCTCTTAGCATGGGTAGGAATCAGAGTGGCGCGTCGGAAGCGTGGTGTTGAAGAAGCCACTTGGGATCTAGAGGGTAAAATGAGGAAACAACACACACATCTTTTGGTTGAGGTTAGTTGTCAAGTTTCAGGGGAAACTTTATATTTAAGGAGGGGAGGAAACATATATTCATGAGAAATATGATTCAATGGTGGAGTGATATTATGAGATGATGGTATGCTTGAATTATGTGCTGGTAATGATTGTTTGCAAACTATACCGTGGCATGAGTGAATCTGTGCATTGTGTTAAAATTTGGTTGGATTATACCTGATTGGTGTTATGGTTGTTGGTATTTTGGTTGAACTACTATCTGATGTGGTAATGTGGTTTGATATAAACCTGTGGATGGTGGATACTTACTCATTGTGATAATTGGTGGAATTACATTGGAGTAAATGCAATGGTGTATATTGTTATGCTTTGGCATGTGATAAATTGGTGGTATTATATGGTTAAGTTTTGTAATAAGTCCAGCTTCGGGGACGAAGCTTTTATTTAAGGAGGGGAGAATGAAATACCCAAGAATGAGAAAAACCCTAAGTCCTGAAATGTTAGAATTCTTAAGAGTCAGGAGAGCACTGAAGCCCCGAAAGTGTCGGGAATGGTTCTGGAAAGCCTAGAAAGTATTGTTAAGAATGGAAACCTAGCATAAGATATTAGAATCTGTGAGAATTGGTAGAAAACCCTAGAGAACCTTAGAGAACCCAAAAATATGCTTTAAGGTATTTTAGGTGATTTTCCTCCTTAGGGTGTATAGTTTGTAACTTGTAAATTATAGAAATGGTTATTTAGTAAGAGTTACACAAGCCTAACACTTTAGTACATAATTTACATTAACTTTAGGCAGTTATACGCAGTTAAACTTTGGAATTATAAATAGGTATTATTGTACAAGTATAAGGCAATTTTGGTACCTTTAACATAAAGAAAAATTACCTTATGATCATGGATAGGGGTGGCGAAAATCAAGGGATTAAAATACTTCATTTTAGCCCTAAGTTACACTTTGGAGTCAAATTATTGAGTAACCAAACAAGGCCTTAGTTGGTGGGACCCACAAAATCCTTAAAAGTTACTTTTTCTCTCAAGAATTAACCAGCCCATTCCAGGACCTTCTTGGCCGGTTTTTAAGTGCCACATAACCCCCTTAGTTGTCTTAATATGATTGCCTTAGAAGCTAGACCAATTAGAAGTAGACAAATGGTGTAAAGTAATAATTAAGTTAAGTTAGAAAAGTAACTTTAAGAGATAAGAGGGAACCGACTTTGGCTGGGTATTAGCATCATTTTAACCCTATAACACGTGGGTAATGAGAGCCAAAGGGTGAGAACACTTAATTAGCCAAAAGAGAGCAAAGGGAGAAGAGAAAATTTAAAGGAAAGTAAAGGAAAGTGAAGGAAAGTGACCAAGGTGGTGGGTTCTACTGAAGGAGCTCGTGGTCCCTAGTTTCCAAGGTGTTAGTGAAGTAAAGTTAAGGGAAAATGGCTAGAGGAAACCAGGTAAATCCTATGTTCAACACTTGTTTGTTGTAAGTGCTGAATTTTGCTCAAAAAGGTGTTTTAAGGCCTTAGTGTTCAAACGGTTTGGAGTTTTTCCATAAAATTTGATAGTTGGTAACTAAGATCTTTTAGACGTTTTGGTGAAGGAATCAATGGAAAATCATTTATAAACTCCTTAAACAAGAAAAATGGCTAAAGATGATTTCAGGGTTTTTCTGGTGATATTTCTTGGAAGAAGTTGCTATGAAAGTTATTCTTGAGTGGGGAACGTGCCCTTGTGCTTAAAATGGTGAGTAAACATTATTAGAAGCTCTTCAAGTTCGTGGGTTAGCCTTTAGTGCAATAATTGACAAGTTATAAGTGAAAAAGGGTGATTTAAGGCTTATTTGTGTCTACTGAGACTTTGTGTGTGAAAATGAGTGTATGAACCCATTATTTCGTGGTAAAATACCCTAAGATAATATTGTTAACTTATATGAAGGTGGGGTTCGAAGTCAACTTGGTTTGACTTAAGGTTTGTATTGTTTCAAGCATGAAATATAAGTATGTTAAGTATGAAAATGAGCTTGTTTATTGCTCTTGTGGTGGTGAACGAATGCTACTGATGTTTGGTGTGTAATTTGATGTTTTATTATCATTGTAAAGGTGACTAATTTACTTGGAAACTTGTGGTGATTAACATGTGATCATGGATACTGGTGAGCCAATTTGGCCGATTACTGATTATTTTCCCACTACCAATGAATTGTGGGCTAAGCTTTATGATCTACTCTAGGAGTTCTCTACCCTAGGGGGT